>JABSTQ010004366.1:0-34957 GCA_013358835.2 Ixodes persulcatus
GTACAGCTTTTTCCTCCTCCTCTCTTCCTGCATGAGGAATAATAAAGAAAATTAAAACTTCAAACTTGATTATGTTGTTTTTTTAACAGCTTGCCTGCATACTTTCGCTCTTTGCAATAGGCTTATTTGTTCTCCGTGTTTGGGACCATTTGACTGAATTGGCTTCCACGCTTTTTTCTAACTACTTGCGCTTGCAGATTTCTGGGCGCGTATACCCGACGCCTGTTGAATAATTTCTCAAATGCACGAACAGGGAATAGTGATTGTAACTCCAAGTGGGTACGATAGCAGCACGTGTGTATCGATAGCGCGCAGTTATTATGCATGATCAGGCTGACTCAGATCGCAGTAGGAGGCCGCAATCTCGTACGCATGCAACATCTTCTTGCTGAGATGGCATGCCATATGGTTTTCTTTCTCTAATTTCTTTTGCTACAGACACGAGCCATTAGATTCAGTAGTCGTCCCCCTACCAAAAACAAAAAACAGTATAACTTTTCGCTAATCGAACATGGAACAAGAAGTCTACTGGATTTCTTGCTGGAAACCTAAATCTAAATTCCCTCTAGAGCCTCATGCACATCAGCTTCCAGCGTGGTAGCTTTTTTCCTGCCCTGCCAGACCCACCTTTTGGTGGTTCGTTGCACGCACCGTGAAGAATTGCTCTCCCGTCATCACTATCTATGAAATGGCGTCATTGCAGGTTTTTTTTGGTTTTTTTTATAACCTCGACGGGTGATATTTTCCGGGGCCAGGTGAAGCCGTACACACACCCGACAAAACGTCCGAACGTCGTAGACGACGCATTGGAAAATGACCCAATTCTACAGCGCCAGCCAATCACAACGTCGCGTATGTGACGTAACAGTGACTAGCCGGCCCCAATCGGGTATGTCATCTCACAGCACAAAGAGAGTATGGCAATATCAAAATTTAGTACGCTTATAAAATAGAGTTAGGGAAGTTCTGATTTCAGCAAAGCGGGGAAAAAAAACAAAAAAACTTAATTCGAAAAACTGCTGGATAAGAATTAAGCTACACACCCATAGCGGGACGACAAAACGCTTCTAGGGTAAACAGATGGGCGAAAAAAATGTGCATTACTAGCTGATGTGGCCATCAAAAATTATATAAATTTTAGGAAAGAAAAAACCAAAGGCAGGCATTCCGCTCTAATTCTAACCATGATTAGGATAGCAGGACTGCAGTGGATAACGAGAGTATTTCAAAACAATATGGACGCGTAAAAGAGGTTCTAGCAGAAAGTTATTGCACAGGGGCGAAATATTGTGCAGCTTGATCACACTGACAAAGAACAGGGGCAGAGAAAGGCTGGAGGATGTGTGGCGTTTGTTGCTAGATTGCACACGTGACGTGTGGTTCGCTGGTGCTAGATTGTTCCAACATTTTATGGCCTGTTTTTGTTTATTGCCTTCATATATTTTTACATTATGATCATATCTTTATTTCTTATTTCGTCCTTTATTTATGTGTTTTTTTTTTGTCTCAGTAAGTAGATTGTTGGGCTAGTTTGTTTTAGAACTTTGAAGACATTTTAGCGCTCAACTCTGTGAGCGCTAAAATGTATTCACAGCTCTTTATCTTATGTATTTTTTTATCTTGTTTTTCTATCTACTTTATTATTAGTTTTATTTATGTTATTTTGTATATGTTACATTATTATTTTTTGTGCTTTTATTTGTATATTTTAATACATGTTCATCTGTTTATATTCTTTATTTATTCATATTTTACAGTATTCATTTTGTATTTATTTTGATATTGGTTTTCTTATTTATTTTATTAGTTATTTACTCATATTTTTCATCAAAAACCGGCCGCCGTCGCCTGCACTTTGGCATAAAAAAAGAAAACAAAAAAAAAGCTTTCAGCCTTTCCACCCTGGTGAAGAAGGAGACCAGCGGAGCTGTTAAATGTAAAGTAATTGCCGGCCGCAAGTCGGCAAGCCAGAGTGGTAAGGCCCGTTTCAGACGGGGCAACTTTCCAGCAATTTTGAGGTTGCTGGCGGGTTGTTCCCTAGCTTTCCCTAGATCAACACGAAGTGCTGAGAGCGGGTCCGGCTTGAACAAGCGTGACAGCTAAAGACTTGGTTCTGGTTTAAATGGATCGTTTTTTGGAAATACGCCTTTTCAGAAAGATGAGTTAGTATTCCTCAACACCATTCGAAGATATAAGAACACGTTTTTAGCGCGTACCTGTACGCCTAAATAGTGCAAGAAAAATCAAATTTCATGATGATGATGGCAAGTCGTTTCAATTTGGTTGCCGCGTGTGAATGCGGCCGGCCCGTGTTGCTGGTGTTGCAAGTCAGGTTGCTGGGTGAAATTGCCCCTTCTGAAGCAGGCCTTAGGCTTCCGCCATCTAGAGGCGACGGCGGCAACCGGATACGTGGCTTGCCGCCGTCGCTCATAGATGGCGGTAGGTGTCCAGAGTTCGGTGTCTTCATTTCTTTGCGGGGGTACACGATCCTGGGGACACTAGCCCTTAACAGCTCCGCTGTAAAACATTTACACATCCATACCATTTTTGAAAAATCTCGAGGCAGGTTCTTCCAAGATGAATTGTCCCCAGATCGCCTGTTCCTTTGAGTATATTACCAGACATTCATACCAGCTGCACTAGTAGCTCACAGCACTAAAGGAAAACCAAAAACAAAGGCGCTAGTAGCTCAGCTGCTATAGTCAGATCCAGATGGCGCCGAAGAAGAAAGTGTGTGGTAACTGCTCGGAAACAATTTCCGGCAAGCGTCAATTTCTCGCGTGTTTCGGTGGCTGCAAGGTCAAATTCCACTGCGATTGTATTAGACTAGGCCTTGAGGAATATAACATTTTTATGGCCTCAGAAAAAAGTTCGTATAAATGCAATGCCTGCACCCGAGTGCACCGCAATGACGTTAAGCCTAATCATGAAGAAACGACGGATGTGTCTGGGTCAGACGCAGATGGCGAATCAGTCTATTAAACTACATTGAAACCACACGCCACACGCATGCCGCAAGACCTGGAATCTACACTAAATAAGATACACGTACAAGTTAAACGTGCTTACCGCCGAAATGAAGTGCCCAAGCGCAGATAACAATAATCTACAATCAAAAGTGACCGAGTTGCGGAAGCAACTTTCTCAGCGAGAGTCTGATTTAAATGACTCGAGCCAGAATTACCTGGCTGCTGCATCATCAAGATGGAATCATGTCTCAGACAAAACAATACATGCGAGAGTGAATGCCAAGGCCAGAACGCGGGACAATGCAAGGTCCAGAGTCATCGAAGCGAAGTTCTGATTACAAACTAAGTGGCGAAGGCCGTGCCACGCGAAGTTCGAACCACCTTCAAACAGTCTGGGGCCAATTGTGACCGAGGACGATGTTTACGCATGGTGGAACCAGTGGAACCTCGACCACGAAAGAACCAGTAAGGTTCCTGATGGTGGATTGGATCGTCTTCCTCCTTGGTAGTGTGGAGGAAGGGGCTTGCGTTGGTCCTTGGAGGCAGTGAGGGGATCAGACGGGACCACACGGGTCTAGGACATTTTGGTGTAAGGCGTTTGGGTGTAGGAAGTTTCGGTGCGGGCTTTTCGGTGCACGGACGTTTCGGTGCACTGACTTTTCTCTACACTGACTATTCAAAGTGGGGCCTTTCGGCCTGCGGACATTTCGATGCACGGACCTTTCGGAGCACGAACATTTCGGTGCATGGTCAATTAAAATCACGAGTTTTTTTTAGAGCGCAGCTCTTTGGCGGCCGCTTCCGGGCTGAGCGGCGTCGCAGTCGGTGCAACCGCGCGTTGAATTATGGGACGTTTCCCATAATGATGTTACAGGTGACGTCACGTGTCACGTCACGACGGTAACGTCGTGACATTACCCACGTGCCCTCACAAGGGTAACCCCCGTGAGTGTAACCCTCGTTACCCTCGTGAGGGTAACCCTCATGACCCTCGTGAGGGTAACCCTCGTGAGGGTAACCCTCGCAACCCTCGTGAGGGTAACCCTCGTAACCCTCGTGAGGGTAACCCTTGTAACCCTCGTGAGGTTATTCTTGTAACCCTAACGAAGATTACGAGGGTCAAGTGACTTATGACATCTCGTGTGACTTCGCGTGGCATCACACGCATCTAACATTGCCCATATACCAGCTAAATTTCGCGGGCAACTTTTTCGTTAAATTTGGTGGAAAAATAGTTCGGCTAAATTTACCTTCGTGACGTCATGTGTGATGTCACGAGTGACGTCACGAGAGTAAACGTTTCCCGCTGAATTTAGCGGAAAACTTTCCCCACTAAATTTAGTGAGGAAGGAACAGGGGCATACCTTCCTCTCCGCACCCTTCCCTCCTCGTCCTCAAGAGCAGCGCTCTAATTCGGCGTTAGAGAGAATTGTAACTGTTTTTCATTTTTTTGTTTTATATAAACGTAAAAAACACTATTTTAGCTAGAAATTCATTTTTTTTTTGCACTCTAATTTTGTAAACTTGGTCATCCGTTTGCGGTCACTTACTGATATACGACCTAAGTGACTTCGCTAGGCGCAGCACCATCCTACGTGAGGGCTAAAGACGTTGGACGTTATGGTTTGTTTCCAGGCATCTCTTTTCCAAGGTATGCACTAGGCGCATCACATCGTGTTTATGCGTTGTTTCGAAACAGGTGTTCTCGGCGTCTTTTGTATGGGTGTGGGCTTTATTATTGATAATCCGAGTAGGAAAGGCCCCAACAGTAAGAAGCTTGAGAATGAAGAAAATTAACCGAGACTGTAGTAAAAGATGGGAAACTTCGTAGGACATTTAAACGTCCTTCTTCCTGTGTCCTTTTTCTTCCCCGAACTTTCCCATCTTTTACCCAAGTGTCGCTTAATTTTCAACATAATAAACATCCACCAGCTCGCCTGCGCACTCACCGCTTTTTCTTTAAGCTTGAGAAGTTGTTTCTGTACGACAGCTAAGAACAAGTTTGAATGTTTTCAAATGTGCGTCCTTCGCGAAATCTTGCAACATCGATTGTTTAGCATACCAGACAAGAGAAATTTAAGTTCTTGTAATCAGTCACGCGTCGCACGTTTTGTAATATAAATCGAGGTATAAAGCACATTGTTTACGTTTATTACCATGCATGGTTCTAACATACTTATAACCTATCTAAGGAATTCAAGATAAACTGACGTGGAAAAAAAAAAAAACGTTCTTCCGGAGATTTTAGGCAACATCACTTTAGTGTTGCGGATGCCGCTCAGAAGTGCATTCAGTAGCGGTACATAAATCTGCAGTCTTTACGTACCGCTACTGTTCGATTCAAAGCCACAGCACAGATATTTTGGGCAAAAGGTTGCAGATTGGCCTACTAAAACTCATAGGCAACAACGACCACAGCTGATGGCTCAGTTGAGCAGGCAATGAAAAAAATGAAACCGCCGTGCTTACAAACAAAGGCATTGACATTAAGGGGGTTTGCAAACTGTAGGCCTATTAAGGACCCCGCCCCATCTTAAAGAAAAAAAAAAACAATTATGTTCTTTCTTGATCGGGGTGGTTGTTCTAAACAAACACTTCGTTTCCTGGGCATTAGGAGGCCTTTCACGATCACAAAAATGATTTTAACATCCTTTAAAAATTCGCGAAAAAACGTCTTGAGCTCGTCATGCACGCTGTCGTCGAAATTGTCGGTTTCGTTCCGATCGAGCACAGGAAACAAGCTATCATACCCACTATGAGACGAGAGCGTCCGCTGTCCACTGTACCATTCTATTACGTTCTATTACATTTTTATTTCGGTACTTAGTAGTTTACTTTAATTACTTTTTCCACTAAGTTCAACTCAAATTACAAATTACTTTAAAATTTTAGTGCTAGGTTTGCTTATCAACTAACATTCCTGCACAAAAAAGATAAGATGTGAGAAGATCAGCTGATATTTGCGAAGGGGGAGAAGCGTGTGGCGGAAGCAGGGGCAGGGAGGTGGACTGAAGGTTTTGAAACTCCCTCAAAGTCTCACGGGCCCCCCACTGCAACAACCCTGCTACGAGGTGCGTGGAGCGGACAGACACGTCACAAATGAGGCCCAGTAAGTGCAGGGTTAGTGCCGAAGACTGACGTTCTTTTGGGTCCCAAAGCTCAAGGAGATTTGACACATTTCAAGAAAGGGCTTGTCCCCACTTCTCCCCAACATAGGCACTCTCGTCCCTTACAGGAGTTGTACACAATGCATCCTCACTTAAAGGAGGCAACAAAATGCAGCACCCGCTCTGAAGCTCATCTGGTGCTTCGGTAGTTAGTGCTGTACTTGCTAAAGGGCAACGCAGAGGCGACCTCTTTGCGTTGCCTTTCCTACCAAAACTCAGAATATCCAGATAGTTCGGGGAAGCTTAGTAATTCCCCCAAAGTTTTCACATAAAATAATGAACAAGCAGTGTAAGGAAGTACTTTAAGTACATGGTACTTAAAGTATTACTTTAAAAAGGTCCAAAAACTTATACTTTACTTCACGTATATTGCATGTACTTGTAATTTACTAATTAATTTCTTTCTAGCACTTACCGAAGGAAGTACAACTACCAACTTCCGAGTATATTCCTCAAAATTGAAAAGAAAAAAATTACGTATTGTCATGTGAAAACGCGCTCTTGTCTTTAGAGACGTCGTCTGGTCATTTCTCTGAGTGAAGTAAATGCGGCTGAAGGACCGATAGACATGTATGCCTTGTAAGTCGAGTGTGTTAAATAGTTCGTCAGCAAGAGTAAGACAACTATTCTCTGGCGACTTGGCTTTATCCAATATTTACCACCGTTTCCGAAACAAAACTGATGCAGCTCCGATTACCCTTGAAGCAATGCATACTAGTTTAAAAAAAAAAAAAGAAAACACTGTATAGGGGATGAAAGGGCATCATGAAAGATTTTACTTTGAAAGTATATTGTATTTAAAGTACTTTACTTAAAATACAATGCAGCCGGTGTACTTATTACTTGAAGTACAGAACCTCTAATTTACTTTGTACTTTACTTCAAGTACTTTTTGGATGTATTTACGCAACACTATACAAGCAAACACTAGCTGTATGCTAAATCAAGCTCACTCAGTGCTAAACCTCAAAGTAGAAAGCATACATCCGCAGTACATCATTGACCAAAAAACAACAAAAAAGTACAAAACACTTAGTCACGCAGAAGTAGAACCAGCTATTAAAGCATTTTTGTGAAAACACAGGCTGCTTTATATTTGCCTGGAATAATTTCGCTAACGGATAAAAAAACTATATACTTTCTTGTTACCGCAAAAAGTGTAAAAGCAACCTCAAAAGTATTTCACTACTTTTTTACGGTATTTAGTAATTTGCTCAATTACTTTCCTTTTTAATAATTTCTACTCTACTCAAATTACTTTTGAGGCCAATACTTAATAACTAGTGTTCCCTGTTTTCGGTGTTTAGTGTTTTTTTAGATCGTGGGTGTTTTTTTTTTTCTTGGGGTTTTATTTTTTCAAATAATATGTGCTGTTAAGCTGTAGCCAATTTACGCAAAAACACTAAATTTGCGGGAAAAAATAAACACTCAATAGAAAATCACCCCCGAATTTAAAAAAAAAAATAACTGCCGAAAACACAGAACCCTATTATTAGCTTATCTTAATTACTTTTTTAGTAACTTGTACATGTCTGGATTAGGGCTGGCTAGGTGACCTGGACTAAGAGCCGCAAACAAACCCCCTAAACTTCCAACAGCCGGCTGGAAGAGAAAAGATCAGAAAAAGGGGGGGAGGGGAAGGGGGGGAGGGCGGGTTCAGACTTTTTCTAGTGCAATAAACGATAGTTGAACTACTTTAGATCTATCCGTGTCAAAAGTAATCCAACTTTACGTATGGTAGCAGTAGCACAAGACTATACAAACATCAACCTGCCTTTCAATTTAAAGCACGTTCATTTTCAATTCTTGTAGAAGTGCTCGTGTGACCGGGATGGAGGCGGGGAAGGGGGAAAGGTAGTTGTGCTAGGTTTACTAGGAGGGAGCCGCGAGCCGCACTTAAACACGCAGAGAGCCGTATCCGGCTAACGAGCCGCAGTTTGGCCACCCCTGGCATAAATGGTCTACAAAGAATAGCTGGATGATAACAGCGTCGTCATTCTGCCTTTTCTTCTAGCACTTTGAAAATATTACCCTCCTGGCCTGCTAATCGAGCCAGAGAAAAGAAAACTAACAATAACACACTAATAGTCATTTCTGAGGGCAAACCTCAATCCCTCTGAGGTTTGCCCTCAGAGGGTTTGAAGGCAAAACCTCTGAGGGCAGCTCTCGACCTGGTTGGGGAATGATACAGAAGAAAATAAACTACAATCACAATTTAATACACAAGTAATTTTCGTCAACTCATAAACAGGCTGGCGCCTCGACGACGAAAAAAAAAGTAATCGATCACTTGTAGTTCATTACAGAATAATGTAGGGGTGTGCGAGTACCGAATAGGTACCATCAAACTAATTAAGTACAAAACGAGCGTGTTGGTAACAGTAATTAAACATGAGGAAGATACACAGAAAGGGGGGACGGACAACAAGGTCTTCGTTGTCCGTCCCCCCTTTCTGTGTATCTTCCTCATATTTAATCATCAAACTTTGTAGTGATTTGAATGAAAGAAACAAGCTGAATAGCTTGAATACTAAGTTTATTTTACATGATATCAAATGTTTGCTAATTCTCGTGCGAAAATAGCAGTGGTTTCATGGTTTGGGTTTAAATTGTTCTTTCGGGTTATAGCGAGTTGCTGGCCGTGAAAGAACTGCTTTACAATGACGCTTATACGCGTGTTTCAGCAAAAGCTTTAAGGAATGCCCAACGATAGGGTAGTTAAAGAACAACAACAAAAATATTTTTGAGAACCGACTTTCAGCCACGGGGTACGCCAGGAATTGCAGACAAATAAAATTCGCTATCTATTTAAGTCAAATGTGCGAGTTAAATTTATAATTAGCTACTTATACCTTCATGTTGCAAATAGAATTTTGTTTGCAACCACCATGAAAGGTAAAGAAATATACGGAAAATAAAAAGAAGCAACAGGCTTGGAGAGATTCGCTGACGAACTTTGCGCTGTATATGAATATGATTTCCACCATTTGCTAACACTGCACGCAACTGTCTTATCGTATCAATTACGGCACAAAGTTTGTCGGCGAATATCTTTAAGCTGGTTGCTTATTTTTACTTTCCGTAAATTCTTTAGCCATTCGTGTTGGTCGTCCTCAAAATTCTAACAAAGACGTGGATCTAAATGTCGCTAATTAGAAAAGTAATTCGAACTTTTTAGTTAATTAAATAGCGAATTTGTGTATCTTTTTCAATTCCTGGTGTCTCCCGCGGATGAGAGTTCGTTTTCAAAAATAGCTGTTTTTCTTGTTTTTCAAAAACCCTATTGTTACAATTTTTTAAAGCTTTCGCTGAAACACCCGGTTTATAAAACGTATGAAAAAAAAATTCACGCTAACTTGCGTGTTAGCGTGTTAGCGTGTTAGCGTTGCTGTTTGCAACGCTAACACGTTGCAAACAGCCATTTCGGGTGTTTCTCAAGGTGCTCTACAGCTTTCCGATTGACAATTCGGCTCTTAATACAACATTTAAAAATTAAGTAGTTAGCCCTTACATTTTAATTATTAGTCTTCATTACAAAATACTTCAACTCCCGCAAGACGCTTGATAACAACATACAGTTGGTGTTATTGACATAAAACGATCAATTAAAAAAAAAATTAGGGCACGTTGTTTGGGATACCCGGTATTCCGGTAGATCTACGTGTGCGTGGCGAGAGAAGGGAAACTATGTTTTCAGTTGTGATTTATTTTTTTTTTTTTGGAAAATCACGGCACCCTGTAGAGCGATGGAATAATACACGGCAAGCATATGACAATAGAGAAGTATGATAAGTGTTGGCTGCATCGCAAGCCGATAAGATTTTGGACTTTTCGTCTCGCTCCCTAAATGCAGCCCGTTGGTATCTATGCAATTTTACTTTGTTAGCGATCAGCAGATTTAAATCAGAAAACAATTGAAAAGCTCGTAGGCGGCCTCGGACCTCGGCTGCTCCCAGACAGAATTAAGTTTCTATACGGCCTCTGGAGGATCCCCGAGCCCCCAAGACGGGGGGGGGGGGGGGGGGGGGGGGGGGGGGGGAGGGCCTCTCTGCAGTGAAACTCGAGCCGCGCGCGCGAGCCTGCAGGCAAGAGTTTCCGAGACGGCGAGCCCGACGCACCACTTTGCGGGCGGCTCATTCTCATCTATTTTCTTACGTAATCAGTGTAACCTTTTAAATATGTATTTTAATGAACAGTTAAAAGGAATTGGACTGGAAAATATTATTTAATTGGACCGAATATTCTAATTACCTCGTGTTTCGTCAAATCTTTTAAAACAAACCGAAACTCATATTAACACCGTAAAGTCCGTCACCGAAAAGACCGCACCGAGACGCCCTACACAAAAACGTCCTACGCGAAATTCCCGGATCCCAGAGTGGGACAGCTTCCAGTTTAAAGCTTCATACATTTTATGGTAGACATACATGTACTTACGAATCAATTAAAATTGAAGGGAAGACCTCGACAACTCCAGCCGGGGACTTGAGCGCCGTTAGAGAACGGTTCACATATCTCTGACGGTACCGAACCAAATACCGTTTCCCTTGACTCACTTGTGCTCACACATGCTCCCACCTTTCCCTCTTTCGCGTTTCACCGTAATCGCCAGCGTTCTCATGCGGTACAAAACTAAAAGTGCGCAAAATAAGATTAAACGTAAACCTTTTGGTGGACATCCACCTGATTAGGATTGACAATAAATGAAAGGAAAACTCTAACCAAAAAATTGATACGGAGCCCGACATTTCAAGGCCAGTTCGGCTCCTTGATCACGGGTGAGTGTTTTTGTCCTTGTCGTCGTCTTGCAAACAACGGCAGCTTTAAAGAAGCCAACGACACCGGGTAATTTGCAAGACGACTACCAGGACAAAAACAGATACCCGTGATCAAGGGGCCCAACTGGCCTTGAAACGTCGGGCTCCGTATCCATTTTTTGGTTAGAGTTTTCCCTTCATTCGTCGCGAAAAATAAGGCGTGCAAAAAGAAGGGAAAAGGAAACAAACGACATTTCGGTCGCACGCCCTTCGTCAGGCTATGCGGAAAGTAAAGGAAGCCAAGCAAAAAAAGAAAAAAACGCGAGCACAGTCACGACATGACATCAGAAGATAATAAAAACAAAAAGACAAAAACCAAACAAGACGAAAAGGGCACAGCAGCAAACAACAACCAACCAGGTGGGGAGACGAAGCTTGGGAAGAGGGTCAAACCTGCTACGAACGAAGGTGGGATGGGACTTCACAAGAAGATTAAGTTAAACTAGAAAAAGAACGTGAGGGCTGTCGTAAATTGACGTTATGATAACGAACGAGCAAAACAAAACGAGGAGGGCACAACAGCGAAAGGACAACCGGACGTGGAGACGAGAGTCAGAAAGAGAAACCACGAGGGTCCAGACTGATAGCGACGGGGAGGTGTGTCAAGGTCAATACGCATTGGAGACTGCATCTACTTTTGTTACAATCATTGAACTTTACAAACCTCATAAATAGTCCAACTAGATTATGGACTGAAACTGCCTGGGCTATTGTTCATATTTTGTGCAACGTTAGCTTAAACAATTCTCTCCATGACGCTCTAGATGTCTGGGTAACTGATCGTTCACCAATAGAATTATTAACGAGAATACCCGTAATCTCTAAGTACAATAACAATAAAAACATTACTCTGAAAATATAAACTATAGTATATAAACTATATAAACTGTGAACTTTTGTTCAAGAAGCAGTTTGAATTGGTTCGCGCTTAATGGAACCGGTAACCGAACCGTTATTTCAAAAGCATCACTGAACCAGAACCGAACCGGAACAAAGTGCAAAGCAACCCGAATCCGAATCGAACCGAAATAATGACCGGTTGGATTTCATGCATTTAACCCAGCCGGTCTTGTAGCGTTTGCGTAAAACACAAATAAAACATTGGATCGAATATGTAAATAAATTGCAAAAATCGTGGAGCAAACGCAAAAGTTTACGTTTTAAGGCAGGATCTATAATATGTGACTATAGTCACTTTTGCTGGAGCCGGACACCAATAGCACTTTGCCTGCGGTTTTTTGTTATTGCCGCATTGGATTTGAAGCAGGTGTACGCGGTGTCTCCTCTAACAGCACACTGAGGGTGGTACTGCGTAAGTATTTGAAGCAGAGAGCAAGAAAGCCTTTTCTTGCGCCACGCGCGAACATGGCATCTTTAAGGCCGTATCAAGCTACCAACACACTAAGCATGAACCTGCGGCGGGTATACGGTACTACTGCGATTATGATGGGTTGTTTTCAGATGTGACGTCTGTTGCGACTCGCAAACCATTTACGCTTCATCGCGCGATCGATGTCTGCAGTGACACCATGTGCCAAGGAGCGTTTTGTGCGACAACCATCGTTTGGCTTAGCAGAATGAGTGCTATAAGGAAGCTTTTGCATACTTTTGCAGTCGTCTTCGCGCTTGTAACGTCAGAAGCTTTATGTGTTTTTTTATAGTTACACGATGTTACTGTCAATGGCCTTTTTTCAGGTTTAGAGAGTAGAAAAATGGAATGGTGGAGTTTAGCCATTCCAGGAGTGGGAGTGGGCCCAGTATATCCATTCCGAGGAGTTAAAATAAATATAATTGTCCGAAAGTCTAATTCCACGGAATGTAATTGAAATGGAATGGGAGTGCCCATTCCGTAACACTGGTTTTGCTACATCTTAAACAAGCAATGACGTAAAAACAAAAATGCTATCAGTATACAGCACGCGTGCAACTGAGCACCTTACGCTGTGACAGCGTAGTTATATTTAGCGCACTGCAAAGCGAAACTACAGAGATGAGTCACAATATATTCGCCTTGATTTATTCTAATATCCGTAAAAGTAGAGGTTGTAATTTTAGTTCTTTGTAAGGCTTTTTAGATCAAGTGATAGAGCAAGCAAAAGCGATACGTTCTCGTTGTGTGTAATTTGCTTTCTTATCGCGAGCAATTTTTTTCTTAGCACAGTGCACCTCAAAGCTAACGCAGCTACTCGGTTACTCAAATAATAACGCATTGCCGACCACCCAAAGCTAAATTGGTCACTTCAGCACCTGTAACGTCTTCCCCGGGCTACGTTGTGATCGGGGAGTCATAACGTCAGTACGTAGTTCAACAGGTAGGCTCAAAAATATCATAAAAAGAGCCAAAAAGGTCCATCTAGTGGTGATGTTAAGTTTGGGGTACGCTGTACGTCCTCCATACTTCCATTATAATGTATATAAATGAAGATTCGCTTGATTCAAAGTTTTTGCGTTAGGGCGAGCGCAGAGAATCGCATGTCCGCTACGAACAAAATAAATATTGAGTCAAAGTAAGACACTCACCATTGACAGCTGATAAGTCCGCTAGGGCCTGTTCCGTGGCCAGGCACTACCTTTTCTGCGTTGCGGCACGAAACATGACGGCCGTTATGCGAATTGTTGGCGACTGCGTTCGCAGCAAAGCTAGAGACACGACAACAATTGTGAGATCTAAATTTAGTCAAGGGTGAGTAACACTGGAGGCCCTCGCTTCGCTGAGACAACAGCGCTGTCTGCACTCGAATGATCTTGAGCTGTGGACTTCTGCGAGAAGTACTTTCGATGGCGAGCGCCCGGCGAGCGACGCGTCGTCGCTAAAAACAAGACTGGCAACGCTCAAGGTCTCACTTTGTATGACGATAGAACCAGTTTACTATCGCGCAATTCGTCGTCTTTCTTGGCGAGCTAAATAACAAAAAGAAAGGAAATAAGTCTAGCGACTACGACATGCGGAAAAGATGGCACTAGGCCAGGAAAGACAATACGTTCTTAAACAAAATATTTACGCAAACAGGGCTCACAGCTCACACGGAGAGGCCGTGGCAGCGGAAGGATCACCGACATTTATGTCTTGTTTGGACACCGAGCGTGATCGTACATGTAGATCGTGTTTCGGAGTAGATTGAAGATTTCGGCAAACATTCTTTCGATGCAATGATATATGTTAATGAACCTGTTTCAAGAATAATTGCGTGCGTAAGCACGCCCTTCTCAAGCAGCGTGCGAAAGCTCGAACTACAGTTGGCGGCAGCTAAGGGAGCTGCGCTACCTCTCCGCAACTCTGCCCCCTCTGCGACTCCGATGGGTCGCGGAAAAACCTGGAGAGGTAGAGGTACTCCTTTTCTGAAGCTAATCGCGCAGGCAGCTTTCTCCGCTTCGTGTCGTCGTTTGTGAAAAAATGTCCATTGGAGTCAATGCCTTTTGGTCAGTGATGCAGTAGGCGCACCAGCATTTCTAGTGAAGAGAGCAACTCTAATATTTCCAAACAATCATCATAATATAGATTTCTTCTCTTGCCACTCCTCTGTGTATCTCTACAGAATGCATTTATGAGTTTAGAACATTTGCTAATCAGCTCTTCCGCCCACTTGATCAAAATTACCAAACAAAAAGCCGGACCTTGCCGCGAAGAATACCAAACAATCACTCAATGAATCAATGTTTAAATACTCCTTAATCAAGAAAGATGCCAGGTTAACCAAAATGCTGCAGCTTGTTGTCCAGAGAATAAAAAATAAACTAAAAAAAAATAAAAACGTGAGAGACGACCTTTGTTTTGCAGACACATACAGAGAGTTTAATTTTAAATGGAACATATATTTTCTTTCTTATTCTTTAAAGAGTTTTACTTATATAGATGCCGTATCAACCATGTATTTAAAGGGAAGATGAAGCGGTTCTGTATTTGAATAATTACACCTAAATGCTCTTTATTTGGCCTCCAGGATCACACACATCGCGATTAGTTTTTAAGTTCTTGCACGGAGACTCCGGAAAATCATTTTCAAATTATCAAAGCATTGCTGAATCCCCTCTTTCCCGGAGTGTGACGTCATAAAATGAGTTTCCTGAGTCTCCACTTTTGCGCATCTTCAGCGCCTGTTAAAGCTATGCACGCGCACTCTTGCTATTTCCAAAAAGGTCAGAAAAACGTTCAAGGACACCTAGCCACTTCTTATGAGTTTTGAATGCGAAAGCATGAATGTCGTTCTTCCGCTCCCTCAGTTCGTCCGCGCGGTACTGGTGTGCACGGCAACGTTTCGGCACTGCCGAGGCAGCGGCCGACAGTCGAACGCGCGCTCTCGTGAAATGCCGCGCCGCGCTAAGCTCGGCCGTACAACCTCTGTGGAGTTTGCCCGGGCGGGCTCCGGGGCCAGGCCGGCACCGCCGCACCTCGCCCGGCCGCTGTGTGTGCTGCGCCGCCATGGAGAAAGCTTTTTTGGTGTTGTTTTTTTGTTACTGCGCCGCACGAAAGCCAATGGGAGCCTCGTTCCTTGATGACGCGCGCCAGCCAATAGGAGCATAATTCATCAGATATCGGCTTCACTTCGCTCCTTTTGGGGAGGTGAATTTAGCTGCCGTTTGGCGTGGCTTTTTGCGTGGCTTCAAAGCTGGAAGCTTCCGATCGCGACTTCAATGCGCTCCACTGGGAGAAGGAGCTTACCTGCTGTTTGGCGCGGCTTCAAAGCTGATGATGTCGGCTCGCTTCATAGGACAGTTAATGCTTTCGCACTGAAAGACGTCCCAACTGGTGTCAGTGCGGGAGAATATACATGGCAAGCTTGCAGTTGCACGCGGTGCCCACACGAGCGACAAGCGCTTGGCGGCCGAAACATCCTTTTATGACGTAACGATTGGTCGGCGGTTCTCTGTGTTTTCTCGTGTTTAGTTAGATCTCCGGGAAAAACGAACATGATATTAAAATTCACGGGATAAAAATACTATAGAACTCACCTCTCACTCGTTTATTTTTTCAAGAACCTCTACAGATTTTTTTAAACGGCTCGGCGGACATTAGGTAAGGTTATAATCGTCATGGTAAAATGGCTAATTAGCTAGCACCCGTCAATTAACTTTTATTTATTAGTTTTAGGGGTCCTGTTGCAATTGCAGCTTTAGCGGCAATTACAATTAGAGGCCAGACCGATTAAACGAATTTGAAAAAAACGTAATCGTTTGCTATATATTGGCTGATCAATTATTACGTTTCCCTAGCCCGATTTAAATATCGCGCGCAAAAAGAGAATCGCAAGTCCTGACCACATTGACGCTTAGAACAATGACGTAGTTCTTTAAGTGACGTCATCACCCTTGTCGTTGGCGCATCCACCAAGAAAACTCTGCCGAGATAGTGACCACATGATTGAAACTCCTACGTTCATAATTCTAAGCGGCGTTAGGTACGTTAAGTAGAGACTCGGAGTCATGCCTCGAATCACTCCTTCCACTAACGCGCCACGCGCACTTCCGGTATTCGTGGCTCGAGTCCAAGTCCGGAGCTTCGTCCTCGCACTTGGGGCTCGTGGAGTCAGAAAGTTTTACTTCCAACGGAGAGGCGTAGTTACGTTTAACGACCCGACGTCCGCCGGGTGTGAGCCATCTTGTGATTCCGTGGGTTTTTTATTGGATTACATTTCCCGGTTCGTCTGGAAGTTTTCGGCGGACTTGATGGCACAGGTGCGGAAGTCGAACTTGGCACCCAACGCGATTTACATAAAGATGCCATCCCGCGATGAAGCCAGTATGTGTTGTTACTTTTCTCTTGTGCCCACTGGTGCCCCAGGCGTGCAAGCACGTGCAGCGTGCGTGTGAAGATAGATTTACCAAGCTTGGAATCGCACGGGCTTTCACGCACGAGCAGAGACATGGCTGCGGCCAGTCATCTTGCATATGGTGTGCTTGAAGGGGGAGGTGTGACGATCGGGCTTGCGAGAGTGAGTCAGTGAGTCAGCATGAGGAGCTGTAATGGGTTATAAAGGGCGAACAGCCATCAATAAGTCGATAGCAACGCCATCCTGCACTACGCGGAAGGTGAAAAAAGAAGCATCACAAAGAAGAAAAAACAAAAACAGAAACAACAGCCACAGAACGCTCACGCCCCGCCCAAGTGTAGCCCTAACGGACCGAACTAGATGTCAAAGTTTCAGAATTATCCGTTATCTCAGGCAAAGTTACAGGTGATTTTCTGAAAAGTTCAATGGAAAAATAAGGCCCCTTTTCGCCCCTTTTCGGTAACTGACGCCATTCAGCTGCATGTACTAAAGGAGATGGGACGAGTGGATGCGTTGACTAGGGCACACCAGCTCGAACCACGTTGAGCGAAAGCTCGCGCTGCAAAACCCAGGGATTTTGGGTTTTAACGTTCCGAAAATGTATGGTGCCTTTAGCGTCTGCTTTACGGATCGCGAAGTTCAGATGTACGGCACGTGAAATTATCCAAGAAGCGAAGACGAAGTTAACGTTGGTTTAAAGGGGCGGTGCAACCTATATTCAATTTGAATGTTTTTCACTTTACACGAGCTTACTGGAACTAGTGGGAGTCAAGGATACTCGCACGCAACGCCACTGACCAAGAAACTCCTTTGTTGCGCTGTACTTTTGTGGACAAAACCGAGCGTTTTCATTCAATCTCTCCTTCGCAAAACCTGATGACGTAGCTGGGTGGTAGCAGTACAGCGCAGTGGCGATATTTGTATGCGGCTCATTGATTGGACCCGAGCATGGCGTGGACACTCGATTTGGGCTCGAGATAATTACTAGCTCGAGAAGCATTCGGGTAGTGTCCTGTGTCTAATCGCTGCAATGACGACAACAGCCGAATCATAACAATGTATGGAACTCTGCGCGTGTCCTGTGCCTGGCCAACCCCAGCGCATGGCTATGATCAACATTTGCGGCATCTAATCGGTTCCAGATCACGTGGCCGCTTGTTCTGGCTGCGAGTTGAGGGGGTGGACTCTGCTCGTTTTTCTTTATTTTTTTCTGCGACTTCGATTGCGTGTGGTGAAAAACGAACGGGTATTTCACAGGTCCTTAACGTCAGGGATCCGTTCTAAGTGGTATTTGCGCAAAATACACAAATTGTTGCATCGCCCCTTTAACCGTTCGCGATTTCAGGACGCAGAGAAGGCAGAAGGACAGCAAAACAGAGTATGTGATGACCTCCTTTTCTGTTCTCTTTATTATTTTGTGTGTTCTTAGCTGCTGAGGATAAAAAAGAATGAATTGTGCAGCTGCCTGGATAAACGAAACGTTAGAGCCGGTGTGATCGTACATCCAAACAGCCCCACAAGTCACTTCGTTGAAAGATCTGGGATTTTCCAGGAAGGTCATTCCCACCCCTGCCCGTTTCGATCTGAATGAGCATCGTACCGGCGTGCGGCCGTGCATCACTACTAGAGCACTGCACGGGCCGGAATTTCTAGGCCCGGCCCGACCCGGCCCGGGGAGACACAGCCCGGGTCCGGCCCGAGCCCAACAGAATTTTTAATTTCTAGGCCCGGCCCGACCCGGCCCGGTAGAGACACGGCCCGGGCCCGACCCGAGCCCGACAGAAATTTTAGTTTCTAGGCCCGGCCCGACCCGGCCCGGTGGTTGTAGCCCGAAACAACCCATTCCCGTTTCGACCCGTACCCAAAACGCCCTTCCCGTTTGAATTCGTCCTATTTCGACCATTTCCTAAACGCCCTTCTTATTTGGACCCATTTCCGAAACACCCTTTGCGTTTGAACGCGTCCCGTTTCAACCGCAACCTCTTCGCAAAAAGTCTCCATCGTTCTAACCCTGGTCTGCGCACCTGTTCTATTTAAGGATATGTTGTGAAATAGCTTCACATGTCAACGTATTCTTAAAATATACAACCCTTTCAGACAAGATTAAATGTAATATATTCTAAATTAACCGCTCAAAACTTTTTTTTTTTTTTTTTTAAAGATGGTCTCCAAATTGTGCAAGCGCGAAACGGACTATGTACACTGCGCGACACTGATACCGCGAAAATGAAGTTGGCTCTTTTCGAATTTTACTTCGAAACGGTGTTAGTAGGTACCAAAGTATACGCTTAGGTTTGTGGCCCAGATGAGCACTTCCAAAGACGCTAATAGTTTTGATGAGAGCCTTTTAATTATATGAGATAAATATTAAAAAAAAACGACGATCGCTTGTTCAGGCTAATGTAGTGTCGCGCTCTGTACAATAAGGGAGTCTTAGAATAACGTACTCAAGCACTCTGGGCAAGATAAAATTAGCATCGCCATAGGTTTTACATCGCGACGCTAGTTTTAGGGTACCCAAAGCGCTTGCGTACGTTTTTATAAATCTTCATAATATTGAACTAGATATTTTTGAGAGCGATAAATCAGACAGGTTGACAAGCCTATGACTGAGACTTTATTTTGTTTACAATTTCCAACACTGAACCTTTGCTCACACGGAAAAAAAAACTTGAAGGCTTTCTAACTGCAAGACGCCTTTTTGTTATTATTTTTAACGGCTCTGTGGTGACTCTGCACTTCGCTTTTTTGTTTTCAATGAACCTAAAAGATTAATGAACAAACTTTTTGCTATCAACAATTTATTATTTACGCACAAGATTGCACAGACACGGCCCGGGCCGGCCCGGGCCGGCGCGGCCCGAAAACTTTTTTGTTCAAGCCCGAGCCCGGCCCGGGCCCGAGAAAATACGTGCTACCCGGCCCGAGCCCGGCCCGCGGGCCGGGCTGGGATCGGGCTTTCGGGCTGGCCCGTGCCCGTGCAGTGCTCTAATCACTACTGCGTGGTGCACGTTAAAGACCCACTGGCTAAATTGCACATCTACAGGCCGTCCCCCCAAAACACTTACAAACTAGAATAACTCGCAAAAAAAAAAAAAAAAAATTGATGGAAATTGTAGCAACCTATCTCGAAAATGTCTATACCTAGTGACATTGTTGTGGTAAAATTTTAAGTCGGAACTCCGAGTACAAAGAAAATACGAAAACAAAAAGGGATTTATTCTAAAGCCCCCCGATATGTTTGCGATTGTCTTGCAAGTAGCGTAAAATGCGCCAGTGCACGAGGCCCATGCCTCGAGCGGCTCTTACGAGCAAGTGGCGGCGCAGCACTGAAATGAGTGTCCCTTGGAAGCAAATGGTGGCGGAGCACCCGCTCGTGGCACATGTCTTGCGTGTTTCCACAACAATGGTTGGCGGTACATGAAAGCATGAAATTTATCAAGGAACTAATTTATTCTGGAGTTCCCGTATAGACCCTTTTTCTGTTTACAAACATGAGCTGCCTCCTGCGTCCCAAGCGACTTCCGGTCGTTCCGTGCTTGCGACCCTGTCGAGCCTGCTTATTTTACCAGTGCTAGAAAGCATAAATGCTACAGGTACATCAAAGTTGGAGATTTAACAAGGACCCTCGGCTGGACAATTTAACGTTTTAAAGGAGAGAATTTGGTTTGCAAGAATATTCGAAAATGTTTAACAGATCTCGGGCTTCTTCGTTCTCTTGGCGTTCACGTGGAGAATTGGTGGTTAAACGTTTCATCGACATTTCAAGCAGCAGTATTAAGGTGGGCTTTGTTCATTCTTTTTATGAACCGGAAGTTCTCTGGGACGTCAAAGACTATAGCACCGCCTGGTGGCGTTTGCCATGAGAAGGGTCTATACGCTCCCTACGGGAGCCAGAGTTGCGCGATCACGTAAGGAGCCGGATCAAGTGCCGTGGAGAAAAGTAGACGTTGCACGCGGCCCGGCGTACGTTCCCCTGCTTTTGAGCGCCCCGCGCGCCTCGAAGGCGCGGCGCCGCTATTCGCCGAATTCAGTCACGTGACGAGCGGGATCAACATGCCGTGCAGGAAAGACGGCGCTACGGAGATGAACGCGCAACTCTGGCTCCCGTAGAGAGACTATACAGGAACTCTAATTTATTCAACGGCGGAGCGAAAGCTGTCGGGGAGACACCGAACGACGGCGATGTTTCTTTGCTTTATCCAAAGATGGGGTTAAAAATTCACTGGACGCTGACTAAACGCACCAAGCGAAAAAGTGCGCTTTTATCCGAGTCCTAATGCGAAAGCATAAACTGTCCCATGGAGCGAACCGACGTCATCAGCTTTAAAGCCTCGCGCCATACGGCACCTAAAATCCTCCGAAGTGAAGCCGATATCTGATGGATAGGCTCCCATTGGCTGGCGCGCTTCATCAAGGAACGAGGCTTCCATTGGCTCTCATAAGGCTTAGTTCAAAAAACCGTCACCAAAGAAGCCCTCTCCATGGCGGCGCAGCGCACGCAGCGTTCCGGCCGCCGGTAGCGGGCAGTTTTGCATATTCCAATAGGATGGGGCCCCTCCCCACTATGCAACCTATGTGAGAGCCTGGCTCAACCGCAAGTTTCTCTGAAAATAGAAGGGCCGCGGCTCTCCGAACATGGCTTGGCCTCCTCGGTCTCCAGACCTCACCCCTAGTGATTTGTTTTTGCCTGGGGGTACGTGAAGGTTCACGTGCACGTCCGGCGATCGAGGACAGTCCCGGAGCTGAAAGAACATATCATCGACGCGTTCCAGACCATCATTGATGAAATGCGGGAGGCGGTATTCCAGCACTACAAGAGGAGGATGGAAAGATGTATCGGAGTCAGCGGCGGGGACGTCGAACTGGGAGACTAACGGTTTGTTTTTATTATTGCGAATGTATGTGTGGATAAATGAGGCATTTGACCGCAACTACGAAAACCGTAGTTAAGATTTCAACGGATGTTTTCAATGCCACCAAACCGCGGCTTTTTCGGGCGCACTCCCGGCAGCCTCTCGTGTCTCATTCAGACGTCAAACTGCGAAGGTAGACGATGCACAAAACGTGAACTGTCGCAGACAGAGGTACGCTAGTTATGGAACAGCATTTAACGGTTTTATTTATCAATATTTATGGCGTGACACTTTTTCCATTGTGAAACTTAACTGAAAAACCAAAATAACTTTATTTTAACTTTAACCAAAAAGTCCGAGGACACCTAATAAGCACTTCTTATGAGTAGTGAATGCGAAAGCATGCATGTCCTTCTTCTGCTCCCTTAGTTCGTCTGCGGCGTAGTGGCGTGGACGGCCACGTTTCGGTACTGCCGAAGTAGCGGCAGACGGTCGAGTGCGCGCTCTCGTGAAGTGGTCGCGCCGCGCTGAGCTCGGCCATACAACCTCTCCGGAGTTTGCCCAAGCGGGTTTTGCCGCCACTTTCTCACTTTCTCAAACTCTTTAAAGCTCTCGTAAGAACTTTGAAGTGGTTGAGAAAGTGAGTTGGAATAAGGTTAAACAGACGGCTATCCAGTTGTGTGAAGATTTGGGTCTTGACAGGCTTAGGGCCTTAGTCCAGAGGGAAAAGGGTCTGCACCTGAGTTTGTCTTTTACGGTGAAGTCACATAAAACGTCGATTCCATTTAGGGCCATCGTGACACAAAAGGGTGCTTGACAGTTACATTTGGCCTCTTTTTTCAAGAGGCACCTTACATCCCTCGAGCTGCAAGACCCTTTTAGGGTGTGTAGTTCGATGAGTGTCGTCAAGTTTTTGACTGCGGAGAACCCCGGCTCATGTGACGCCGTGTCTTTTGACGTTGAAGATCTGTTTTATGCTATTCCGCACCAGAGTGGGCAGGTCGGCAGCAGCGCGTCTACAATGCCTTACAAGCTGTTGTACTTCTTTGTACAGGTCCTGCTGCTGCCACATGGAATGACTACTGACATATCTGGGGATCATCTTCAGTTCGAATGCACCATCAACCGCGCACGGGAACGTGTCACGATAATGGAGTCAGTCACGTCACCTTTCTGCAACATCACGACGACTAGTACCGTGGTTGGCTACCAGATGCCTCCGTACGCCAGTGGACCACGTGGGACATCCACGTCGCCATCTGGGGCTATAGAAGCAAGGCGCATCAACAGTTTCTTTAGTGGGCAGGTCGGCAGCAGCGCGTCTACAATGCCTTACAAGCTGTTGTACTTCTTTGTACAGGTATGTCTTGATGTTAGCGAAGGCTATTGTTATCGCTCGGACGATCGTTTCTTACTGCTGCTGCCCTGCCCATACGTTTTGCTGCATTATGCTGAGTCATGTGTTTTTTCTTTTTGATCGTTGCTTTGTTTTGGTGACATAGAGTCAAATCCTGGTCCCATGAGTGCAGAGCAGTTGGCTCAGTTCACACAAATGCTACAACTTCTGCAGGAGGTTAATTCTAGATCACAAACTTTCGAGTCAGGCCAAACAAGTATGCTGAATTCCATTGACGAAATAAAACGAAACCAAAAATTCATCGAGGAAAAAGTAACAAATATTGGGGAACGGCTTACAACTGTTGAAAACAAGGCAGGCACTTTAGAGAATGAAGTGCGAGCACTAAGGCAAGAAAACGGGGACCAGATCAAAACAAATGCCGCACTGCGTTCTCGGCTCGACGAAATAGAAGACCAATCAAGGCGAAACAACGTGCTTTTCTACGGGATACCTGACGGTGCAGCTGAAACGTGGTCGCAAGCAGAAGGAAAGATTAGAACGATCTTATCGGACTGTTTCGGTGGGGAAAGGGCAAACTCGTCTGCCACGTCTTTTGATATCGAGCGTGCTCATAGGCTGGGGCAGTTTCATGCCAACAAATGCAGACCCATCATCGTAAAGTTTTCATCTTTTAAAACAAAAGACCAAGTGCTGCAACTAAGGGCTAAGCTTAAATTAGGTACCATCGGTGTTGGCGAGGATTTTTCGTTTGCGACACGGTTGGCGCGTAGGAAATTAATTGAATTCGGAAAATCGCATGGATCAACTTTCAAGCTTAGCTATAACAAACTGTTCCTAAATGACAAATGTTACATCTACGACCATGAACTATGCCGCGTCTCGGAACTTTCTCGCCCTCATGCCCCTCATGTTCCTGTACGTCCCGTTTCGATTCCCGAGAGTACAACTACTCCAGCTTAGCAGTCAGTGAGGGGTAGTGGTCGTCGCGATATCCTATCTAACGCATCCGTGTTGTTTACTAACATACGTAGTCTTATTAAAAAGCGTGACGAATTATGTTCTCTGATTGATACTTGCGATGTTAACATTGTTGTACTAACCGAGACTTGGCTCTCGGCAAAGATAAGAGATGCAGAATTGTTTCCTTTTCAAAAACGCTTCAATGTATTTCGACATGACAGGGAACTAAGAAATGGCGGCGGCGTATTAATCGGTGTTAGGGATTGTATTTCGTCATTCCTTGTGGATATTCACAGTACCATTGAAATTACTTTCGTTTGTATTACCATTCATCATCAAAGATTCATTCTGGGATGCTGCTATCGTCCACCTTCGTGTGCGGTTGACTTCGTCGATAAACTACATGATGTGCTAAATACTATTGTAACGCATTTTCCTAATACACCGCTTTTGTTAATGGGTGATTTTAACTACCCTAACATTGTTTGGGGCTCAGAATGTCCCTATTCTGATCCTCTGTCACTTGAGTGTACAAACTTTTTGAGTGTAGTTTCCGATTTTCATTTGTCTCAATTAGTTGTCAAACCAACGAGAATAACAGCTTCTACATCAAATATTTTAGATCTCATTCTAACTACTACGCCTAGTCAAATTAATCAAATAACCTATCTTCCCGGACTCAGTGATCACTCGTTATTACACTTTTGTTTGTCTGTTCCCTTGAGCTGTGCTAGAAATCGGAAAAAAGTGATTCGTGACTACAGTAGAGCGAATTTTGTTGCTATTAATGTGAATGTATGTACTTTTTTGGATCAATATTTTGAAAACTTCTTCGAGCGCCCCGTCGAAGAAAACTGGGCCCTTTTTAAAGAAGAGATAACTTTACTTACTGAAAGATATATACCCCTGAAAACTATTATTGTAAATTCCCATTCGCCATGGTTCAATAGAGTACTCATGAGACTTTCTAACAAAAAGAAGCGTTTATTTAAAGCCGCCAAAGGTACTCTTTGTTCAGTTCGCTGGCAGAAATATGCTACTGCTGCCGAGTGTTACAAAAAAGAAGTTTGTAACGCTAAGCTCAAGTTCTTTAATCAATCATTGCCATCTATGCTACAGAATAATCCTCGACAATTTTGGAACGTTATGTCAACTCGTGATAGGTCATCTATTATTTCACTTCAAACAGCAGATAACACTCCGATTGACGAATCTCTGTGTGCTACAATTTTTAATGAAGTGTTTATTAAATCCTTTTCTAATCCTTACAGTGACACCACTCAGACTTATCGTGTTAACACTTTTTCATTAATGAACCATGTTGTTGTTGACCCTAACGGTGTTTCAAAAATTATAAATAGCCTTAAACTATCATCAGCCACTGGTATAGACGGAATCAATTCAAAATTCCTTAAAGCGACCATTGAGTACTCTTCCCTCATACTTGCGAGACTGTTCCAACAGTCACTCGACGCCTCTGTTCTACCAAATGACTGGAAAATCGGAAAAATAATTCCTCTTTACAAAGCTGGTGATAAGCACTGCCCTAACAATTACAGGCCCATCTCATTGACTAGCATTCCATGTAAAGTCTTCGAACACATCATCTATACACACCTAGTTGCCTTCCTCGAATCCAACTCATTCTTTTCTCCGTGTCAACATGGATTTAGAAAAACATTTTCTTGTGAAACACAACTACTCAGCATTACTAACGACTTTCATGTTGCTCTTGATCAGGGATCCCAGATGGACTGCATTTTTCTTGACTTTGCAAAGACTTTTGACAAAGTATCACATAATCTTCTTCTTCAAAAACTAAGTAAACTGAACATTGATCCTGGTGTGTTTAATTGGATTATAGCATTTCTAACAGATCGTTCGCAATTTGTAACTTGTAATGGTATTAACTCTACTCTCACATCTGTTTCTTCTGGCGTACCTCAAGGGTCCGTTTTAGGTCTTTTACTTTTTCTCATTTATATTAACGACCTTCCCAGTGTTGTCTCCTCCTCAATCAAATTATTTGCTGATGACTGTGCCATTTATCGAATAATATCTAATGATTCTGACTCCAAGCAATTACAGCATGATTTGGATTCTATTTTTAAATGGTGTGAGCTATGGTCAATGGAACTAAACATTAACAAATGCAAACTAATGCGCATGGCCCGTAAGGTTACTTTTACTTCTACGTATAACCTTAATAACACAACACTAGAGCTTGTAAAGTCTTATAAGTACTTAGGAGTGATCCTGAGCTCCGATCTTTCCTGGAACTTACATATTAATTATGTGACTAATAACGCTAACCGTATGCTTGGTTATCTTAAACGTAACTTTTCTCTAGTCCCTTCATCATTAAAACTATTCCTTTATAAAACATTAGTGAGGTCAAAGCTTGAATATGCAGCCTCCATATGGGATCCCGGTACCACCTACCTTACTGACTCACTCGAATTAATTCAGAACAGGTCCGCGCGTTTTATTCTGGTCAATTATAATCGTACCGCTAGCGTAACATCCATGAAAAATACTTTATCTCTACCCAGTCTCGCCCATCGCCGAAAAATTTCTAGTATTTTTCTCTTTCACAAAATTTTTCATCACAACACTGTACTCAAAAATCAACTAATAACCCCACCATCCTTTGTTTCAGCACGCCTGGATCACCGCCACAAAGTAGGCGTCCCATTTTGCCATTATAACAAATATTTCGCATCATTTATACCTAGAGTCTCGAATGAATGGAATCATCTACCTGCATCACTCACATCGATTATTGATAGTGTTCTTTTTTGTTCAAATGTTTCAAACCATGTATTTCCCGTTGTTTAACTATTTTGTATTTTCAACTGTTATTTTTTATTGTTGTCCCCGTTTGTTTAACTATTTTGTATTTTCCACTGTTGTTCTCTTTTTCTCACCACTCCCCTCTGTAATGCCTCTGGCCCTGAGGGTAAAATAAATAAATAAATAAATAAATAAATAAGGAGTTATTGGGGGCGATCCAAGAATGTATTCAGTCATTTGGACGTGTGTCTTTCAAGAACACCTGTGGCGTTAGCGTAGAAAATTTCTTGCAAATGTTGTGTTTTTATCTTACGTCTATGTATGTTGTGCATGATGACACACTGCTTCTGCAAAATCAGGGTGTATGTATCATGGCTAGCGTTGCTCCAGTTTTGAGTGACATCTTTCTTTCCATGTGCGATAGAGCTATCGAAGTCGGTCTAGGAAGAGAGGTGATTCGTGTTTTTAGATACTTCGACGATTATCTGGTTTTATTTAGGAAAGTATCTGGTGAAAGTAAGGATGAGTGCATCAAAAACACGTTGTGTGCGTTCAAACCCAACTCATGTGGTTTGAATTTTAGAATAGAAACTCCAGTAGACGAAAGACTACAGTTTTTGGATATTAATCTTATGTTTATTGAGGATCATCTCAGCTGGCAGTACTGTTCGAGTACAAAGAAAAAGTGTGCTGCCTTTTGACTCTAGCCACTCGAAGGTTGTAAAGAGAGGGATTGGGAGAGGTTGTATGCAGGCGGCCCTGGTGGGGTCTTGCCCTCACCAGACGATGGCTAGCTTTTGTAACCAGGTCGACAGGCCCACACAGGGAGGGTACCCTAGGGAGGTCCTTGCCAGTGTGGCGGAGAGCCTGTTGAAAAGTCTTCGACGCCCCAAATCCCAGCCTAGGAAGAAACCCAACGTGAGACCGGTGGTTCTGCCTTATATACATAAGGTTACCCTACAGAAAAAAAAAAAAAAAAAAAAACTATTTGAAATTTAAACGGGTGGCAAACTGGTTGACTTGTTTGAATCAAACGGGTGTCAAACTTGTCGACCCGTTTGGATCAAACGCGATTATGGGATATGGGTACCGGTTTGCAACGGTGCCCGTTTATTACGGGTACCCGTTTGATACGGGTGCCCGTTTGATACGGGTGCCCGTTTGATACGGGTGCCCGTTTGATACGGGTGCCCGTTCGATACGGGTGCCCGTTCTATACAGGTGCCCGTTCTATACAGGTGCCCGTTCGACACGGGTGCCCGTTCGACCTGGCTCATGACCCCACATTTGAACGCGCCATTCGGATAGGAAAATTATTCGCTAGCCCTAAATGGGTCTCGTCTGGAAGGTGGTTATCTTAAACTTACTTAAGACGTCCCGAAACTCATAAGCCTATTTATAACAGGGAGGAAACACGTAAAAAAAATGTGCTCGCGCAGGTGCTTGCAAATGGGCAGGAAACAGACACAAAATATTGTTTTCAATTCTCCTAGAAGTTTATTACAACTTATTTCTTAGACATGTACAAACGTGCAAGCGATCTGTGAAATGTGTAGAGGCAAAAAAAAAAAAAAAGCTTTTATATAACTGAGAAGATTGCAAAGCAAACAAGAACCGAGGTACTTCTAGACTATAATGGCAGACTTTCGGGGAAATTATTCTCCCGGCTGCCGCGAGAATAGACGCTGCATAATTCTATAGATAATCTGGAAGAGTGCGCGAAGAACGGTCAATCGTTGCCAACAAGTAGGTTGCAGTGCACTTACCATAATAATAGCAGACTTGAAAGATGTAATCCAAGATATATGTCGACACGGTCAAAGCAGGACAACCACACAAAAACAAGAAGGCTCCTTGAAGTTTCAACACGATGCGGCGCACAAGCTCTCATTTGCCGAACCCAACCAAACCGCAAGAATTCTTGACTTCCTTGAAGAATCGCTTGTTATACGCGTAAGACTTTTCAAACACTTATAGCTTTGGTGCACATCCAATACGTTGTCGAGAGACATCCTAATAAGACTGCAGGGAAAGGCGACAGATCGAAGGAAGGCGGACGAACGAAATTCGAACTGCAACGGACAACAAGCAGACAAAGAAAAAAGCGGTTGCTAGCGCGGGCGCTTGGATCTCGGAGGCTAGCCTTATCAGCGTGTAGCGTGCCCTCCTCTCCATCGGGTCACGTGACAGAGCTGACCAGAGAGGAGGGAGGGGGTGAGGTCAAGGCGCAGGACACCTGGACATCCCCTCATCCTCTCCTCAGGCATCCCACCACGACACGTTTGCGTCGGGGCGAGAGCAGGCGAATCGCGCGCATTTCAGCACGCTTGAACGCTTGAAAAGGCGCCGGCCAGAAGCTCGGCTTGCGCCCGAGCGAATAAAGCACCCAGCGCGAGCTCGTAATTTGACTGCTGCAACGGCGGGCCTGCTCTCGCAATGCTCGATGTTCGTGCAGCCACGTGTTCGCGCGTTACCTTCGCCGACTGTCAGAAGAAGCACGCAACAAAATACGTAGGATGCAGAGTGGGGGTTGTGTACAGAATTCCTCTATCTTGTGGGAGGGTATACGTGGGGCCGTCGGGGTGATGCGTGAACGAAAGACTGAGGAAACATGCCCTGTCATTGAAGTCAGCCCCCTCTGGCAATCTCGCGGTGCATTGCAATAGGTGTGAGTGTTTACCCTATTTAGACAACACCGCGATCTTGGCACGAAACAAAAATAGAAAGACAAGGGAGATAAGAGAAGCGTTTTTTATTTCCGAGTGTGACGAAGGTACGTGTGTAAGTGCCCCATCGATAACCCTGTTTGAATCGGAGTTATCGTTTTTACGATCATGCACGGTGTAAGAGTACGAAATGGGATAAGCGGCGGTTGGAACTGAATCGGAGGTGTGTCTTGTTTGTTTCGCGGTACGTGTGTTTTTCCAACATTAAACCAGTTGCAAGTAGCGCTCTGTGGTGTGTGTCTCTCCTACTCGTCCGTCGTTTTTAGCGCTTTTAACCACTAAACTTCGTCTAAGCGCCCGCTAAAAGGGTTCTTCGTGAAAAACTTACACGGGTTCTTTTAAGCTCCTTTTTTGATGCGAAAGAGTTCTTCATCGCCCAGTTTTCTTTCTGGTGCGCCAGGTGGCGATAGTGCTTGAAGCGAAACCGTTCTTCACGAGGAGAAACAGTTCTTGGGGCGTCGAAGAACCTTTCAAGAACTAATTTTTTTTTAGAGCGGCACGTGCAGGCGATTTCACGCACATGGCGTCGTCGCTGATTCTCGGTTTTATGTTTCCCTGCACGTTGTGCCACGGCCGCTCGATCCGCACCTCTACCGTTCCCGCGGCGCTTCATTGGAAGCGTGTCAGAAGACCCTTAACCTCCTGTAAGAGGGTACGTTCAGGAAGTCTCGGGGGAAAAAATAGGGGGGGGGGGTAGTTTTAACACGACACGTTATGAAGGGAACAGAACTTTCCAAAGGAGACAGGTATAATTGTCGACTATAACAAATAACACTCGCAGCAGAACGTTTCTTGAAACGCTAAGCAAATATGGATGCATCGTTCGCTAGCCAGCTACTGACCCTGACGCCGGTTATGCGTATACGGTTCGAAATTATTTCCAGAGTGAAAAAGAGGGTCACTGGGCACATCTATGTGTCGAAAGGCATCTATCTACATGTACAGTCTAGTTCAAGGCTGCCAAGACTGTGAGCTCTTTTTAAATATAACAAATCTTTTTTCTTGTTAAGGACACGGGAGGGGAAGGGAGGCACACTTAATTACCAGCAAGCCGCGAGCCGCACATGGACCCGCGAAGAGCCGCATGCGGCTCGCGAGCCGCAGTTTGGCCACCCCTAACCTATCCCTGGGCGGATTCAAATGCAACGTCGTCCAGCGGTGTGTAAGATGATTTTAAGAAGTACATAAACAATTAATATTAAGAGCCACGTCTGCAGTGATTGCTTGGAAATGTTCATATCTGTCATCCGCATTCTCTTCTCGGGCAAATACTTGCGCGTTCGGAACATTGAAAGGTATTCAAGTAACCATGCTTTGCCAGTGCCATCACTTCTCTTGAAGCTGTATACTATATTTATATATTTCGCACAAAAATAAAAAAGCCTAGTAATTACTTATTGTAAACTCAATTTGTAACAAAACGGGCGTTATAAATTGGTGCTATTGGTGAATACGGCCTGAAGACGGGTATAGATGTGTATTTGGTTTACATGTACATTAGTTTAATCCTAGAAAAATGCATTATTATTATTATTATTATTATCATAGAAGAAGAAGACGTCGCCGAGAGCAGTCGTTCTTTCGAGCTGCTCTCATTATTTATCATCTGAAATCTGTTTTCAAAGCTCTTCTACTCCGTTTCAAGCTGTCCGAGACACAAACGCAAGCCCTGGGTCCTTCGCAGCAGGTGAAGTGAATCCGGACCTGGTCAGAACTGTCGTTTTCGGCCTCGGCTGCCAGGGCAGGCTTCCGCCTTATTACCCTGCAGAGCTTTGTGTTCGTCCAAAGCCAGCTCTCCAGCAAGACCATCTTCGCGGTGAGCTAACCGATTTCTCGTTCATCTGCACGAGCCTTCTGAGCAGAGACTGAACTGGTGCAGATCATGGCGTCTTCTGTGGAATGCGCTAAGTGCAGCAAAGAAATTCGGAACGATGGCAAACACCTGGTTTGTGCGACTTGCAGGAACGCCTTTCATCTTAATAAAAACTGCGCAGGCGTTTGTGAATCAACGTTTACCGCCATGAGTCAAGTGAAGAGAGACAATTGGATCTGCAGGTCTTGTCGCAGTAATGAGAGCCTCTCAGTTCCAAGCCCAGCGCATTCCAGTCCACCAAAAGAAACTGGCTCCCTAAGGGAAGAGCTAACATCCATGAACGCCAAACTTGAAGCCTTACTTTCCCTGAAGCAGAGCGTCGACTCCCTGGAAGTGCTCCCCGCCAAGCTTGACGAGCTCCTCGCCCTGGGGCCTATTGTTCAGTGCCTCCAGACGACTGTGAAAGACGTCGAAACATCGATTAGTGACTTCTCTGCAAAATATAACTCTCTTTTAACGCTAGCAACATCAAATAATCAAACGATGAAAGCCCTCGAGGCCGAGGTCTGCGATCTCCAAGCCAAGGTACAGTCCCAAGCAACAGAGATCCTAAAGATACGTACTGAGCAAAATGAGAGCGAACAGTACTCACGTCTTGCTAACATGGAATTGCACGGCCTACCGATCTCTCCGGGAGAAAACCTCGTAGCGTCTATAGCCGAGCTCGCGAGTAAGCTGTCTATTGCTAAGACATTCCAGTGTTCTGACATTCAGGAAGTACATCGCTTGCCAGGTAGGCGCGACGGGATTCCACCAGTCCTAATCCGATTCTCTTCAGTCAGTCTGAAGGAAGCCTGGATGGCTGAGCGTGGTGCCCTTCGTTTGCTGAGTCAAACAGGGGGCATCCCACGGCTCTACTTCAATGATAACCTGACCCGAGCGAACAAGGAGCTGTTTTGGCTAGCAAGACAGAAAGGAAAGGCCCAAGGCTACAAATTCGTATGGGTGAAAAGGGGGAAAATATTTGCCAAGAAGAGCGAGGGTTCGGACCTCATTCGTGTCAACCAGATAATGGACATCGACAGCATTGTATAGGCCCCTAATGAATTTTGCTCGAGTGTCAGATTTTCACAGTCTTCGTAATTTTTTTGAAGACTCTCTAGACACATCGTGCACTGTAGTTCATGTTAATATCAGGAGCCTTCGAAAGCATTGGAATGAATTCAAAGTGATATGTAGTAATATCAACAATTCAGTTGACGTTTTTGTTCTCTCCGAAATTAATATTGCAGCAGAAATGACAAGTCAGTTTTCTATGTCAGGCTATAACAGCGCGTTTACCACTCGGCCATGTAGCAGAGGGGGTGGGATTGCAGTCTATGTTCGTGATAACTGGTCCGTCAATAACCTAACGGTTACGTTCAATCACGCCGAATGTATTGCGCTCAATATCACAAATGAACTTAGCTCGATATGTTTTTTAGCAATATATAGGCCTCCATCAGAACACGTACGCGATTTTTTGGATGAACTAGATGGTGCTCTTCGGCAGTTGTCCACTTATGATCAATTATGCATTCTCGGCGATTTTAACATCGACATTTTGACCCCTTCAAAGTCTTCAGTATGCACTTATCTCAACACTCTTTCTGGTAACGGGATTAGCAGCTTGATAAATGCTCCGACCCGGGAAGAAATTCTTTCGGGTCGGTTGGTCGTCTCATGTATTGGCGACGTGAGCGATCGAAAGTGTCGCTGTGGTCGGCCCACCACAATTGGCCGAATGCTGACTATGACGTCAGCAAAGGATGTCTTATCGACGGAAATAAGAGGAATGTAAGAACTTCAATTTTGACGGTATTGGCAGTGTTGCTTTGAGACCACTATGATTTCAGACTTCAAGAATGCTCATTACGAACACCATCGAGCTTGTTGTTCACAAGGTAATGATGTCACGAAAGGTAATCAAACGAGGGCGCCACCGAAACATCTCGCCGCTAATAGATCATATCAATCTCCGAACCTGTTCACAAAGAGTCCAGTCACAAGTTATCACACAGAAGCTTGCGGATCATTATTTTATTTCATGTCGGTGGTCCAATGTTAACCCTTCCCCGCAATGTAGCTTACTGGGCACTAGAACATCTGTTATTGACACCACTAAATTTGATCGTCTTGTTTCTTCCTTCGACTGGAATGGCTTCCTTCAATCAGTTAGTTCCACGGACATATACCAAAAGTTTGCTCATGTCATTAATATGTTTTACGTTTCCTCAAAAAAAGAAATTTGCGTTAAAAGACGCCGGCCTGATCACTACTGGTTGAATGCAGACATTTTGGCGGCAATAGCGGAAAAGAATAACTTGTGGGCTCGATATAGGCGTTCGCCTGGTAATACTGTACTTAAATCAGACTTCCAAATTTGCAGAAACATGGTAAATGCTATGATTCGCTCGGCAAAGCGAAAGTATTTTCATAAAAAATTTTCAGAGTCTCGCTCGAACATGACACAGACTTGGCATCTCATCAATGAGTTTCGTGGCAACCCTTCTGCAAGTTCTGTTGATAACGTTTTGAAAAAAAACTTCGGTCCTAATCTCTCAACTGTTGTAAGAGATTTCAACAGTTCTTTGCAACCTTTTCTGGTAAAAGCAGAGATTCTTCCATCACTTTCGACAATGTCGTCACAGCTTCTGCTTTTCTTCCACCGCTGAATGATGTCGACCTTCACTCGTTGCTGTTTAGTTTCAAGTCCTCCGAATCTCTAGGCATTGACGGCATCCGAGTTTCCGATCTTCGCAGAAATTATGAGGTTATCAAGCATGTATTGCTTTATATGTTGAATGGCTTTATTGAGAGTTGCGTTCTTCCAGATGAACTAAAAACCGCTATTGTAAGGCCCTTATACAAAGGAGGCGGAGCGAATAGGATTGAAAATTACCGCCCAATTTCTATATTACCAATTATTGTTCAAATCTTAGAAAAACACGTGTTCCAAGTTATGTCATCCTTTTTAGACGTGCATAATGTCCTCTTACCTAGTCAGTTTGGTTTCATTCGGGGAAAAGGAACTCAACCTCTGCTGGAAGACTTTTCAGATTTACTCTTTTCCGGTTTTGAAAGAAATCTTGTTAGCTGTGCCCTTTTTTTAGACGTATCTAAGGCGTTTGATACGGTCAGCCATTCAGTCCTCTTGAGAAAGCTGTATAGCTACGGCTTTCGTGGCCCGTTTTTTTCTTTCTTGTCCAATTACCTTATGAATCGCTCACAGCTTGTAATTTCAGCTGAGTCCCGCAGTCCGCGAACAATGTTAAAAGCAGGGGTACCCCAGGGCTCCATTCTGTCTCCACTTCTATATAATCTGTTCGTTAGTGATATTTCAAAATCTCTCTCTGAAGTCAAGCTTTATCAATATGCGGACGATACCGTAATAGTCACTCGACATCTTAATTTTGAAAATGCCGCACGCTCACTACAGTGTGCTGCGACTTCACTCATGGATTGGTTTCAGCAAAACCTTATGGACGTTAACGTAAATAAGACTAAACTTATCTGTTTCCATAATCCCCTTAAATACGTGCATCTGGATTTCCCTTTTGTTTTACATCACTCAAAATGTATACCATGCAAGTGTGTTTCATTAGAATATGTTGAATCTGTCAAGTACCTTGGAATTTTATTTGACTGCGGCCTAACTTGGAATACTCAGTTCATGTCACTTTGTGCCA
>JABSTQ010004367.1:0-20386 GCA_013358835.2 Ixodes persulcatus
TTGGACACGTTATCTATTCGGTGTGTTTATGAAATGAATGTTTGACGCAGCTGGACCAGGCTTTGCAAACGCAAATTGTGTCGGATGTTTTACTCGCGCGTAGGTACACACGCCAATATCGGGACGCGCCGTGAGACTGTTTCGATATTAAGGCGCGTTCACATCGGCGATGCGATCTAGTCGTGCGATAACTTTCATCGCAAAAGCGACCATCGCGGGCAAAAAGCGATGGGATTTGAGCAGTTGCTTGTTGACCCGACTTTTTGCGATGCGATCTAGTCGCGGAGAGGCTGAGCCAATCAACCGCGTTCGAGCGAGAGTTTTTGAGAAGCGACTCGCCAACGAAGGTGTTGGACTCGCTCATCGCGCACGCCAGATTGACCATCTAATTACTTTTTTTTTGCGATGCGATTTAGTCAGATCGCGCGACTGCTTACATCCCCGGTGTAAATCCGCCTTTACAGAAAGTGCTGCCATAGAGCTAGCACTGCGCGAGACTGATGTGCACACATCTCCACAACAGATATCATTATTAGGCGGCACATAGCAAAAGCGAGCGTGGCTCTGTGCGTGTCTTGCATTGTGATTGAGCACTGTCGAATCCTAGCGATAACAAAGAGCGGAAACGACCGGGGGCTCCGTGGCGCGGCTCCCGCATCACACTTGGGGAATGAATAAGAAATCCCGGAACTTGTACTATTTTAGCGTGTCGGTACTTTTAAACATTTAGAAAGTGGAGACACAAAAGGGACCATACAGACAGCACAATCTTTCAACTTCAACAACATTTATTTTCGGCTTCAAGCTCAAAGCCCGCCGGCTCCGCTGGAGTACCGGACAGGGAAATCTTGGGGGAAGGAGAGGAAGCGGAGGAAGTGTACGTGATCCCCCTGTCCTGCGGGGCCAGGTACATCAGGCAAACGGGGCGATGCCTCAACGACCGACTCCGAGAACTTCAAATTGACGCCGAAAGAGCTGCTTCGGATGCTAAGCACCCGATCGTCATACACGGGAGAAAATGTCACGGATCCGCTCTAATTTCGCCGGCACGACAGCCATGGGAGGCCACTGCGAGCGAGTGACAAGCCCGCAAAACATAAGCACCCCTTCCATTTCGTTCTCAAGAAAGAGAATAATCGTTCTGAGGCCCACAATAGAAGCCGAACGCTGACAGGACTAGGCAAGGCGACAAGGTCACCGGCAGAAGCGGCCTTTCCTTTTATGCGTTGTTGATGCCCCTTCGACCTCGCCTTTTGCAAATCCTCCCTACCTGCTTTTGTGTCTTCGTCTGTCTGGCTGTCAGCGAACGCGACAGCCGCTTTAAGCAACTCAAAAGGGTGGAAAGAAACGCGTGACCCGGCGTGACCTCTCTACGTAGGAAGCGTAGGACAAAAACGTTCGGACGAAAATTTGTCACGTGACTTTCTCTGTCACGCGGATGGGATCTCTGGGGCTGTTGTTTTCGCCGTTTGCCTAGTTATAGAAATAGGCGGGCCCCGTAGGTCCGGTTTTCGAACTGCGCTCTTCAGTGTTCTGTTGCTTTCGTGCGTAGCAGACGCGGCCGTGTTTTTTCGTCGTTGACGGCCGGAATACGTACATCACAATTTTTTTGGTAACAGCCATTTTTTTCGCCGGAGTTCGTGGAATTTTTGTGATGTGTTTGTTGCACATGCTTGGACGAAAACTGCTCTTCGCCGACGACAAGACGTCTATCAAGGATTACATGATATCGGTCTTTTATTAGTAAGTACACTGCAGGCATGCTTGTGATAGTAGTCCTGCTTTCCTCTCAATCTCCGCGGTTTTTGTGCGATGAGTTTTGCTTGACATGAAGACAGTGTTAATTCTATTTTATAATTTGCTTTTCGTTTTACAGAAGAGTGTGACCTTTGCAAATATGTCGGGAATACACTGTGTGTAATGATAATGGTTTAATAAAATTCTTGGAGCAATCGAAAAAATTTGTTTGTCCGTATATGTGATTGAATATACAACAAATGATATGCAACGTGCGTACTTGCACGAAGTTCGGCCAATACGGAGCAGACGCATCGTAGAGTATTCGCACAATATTGCGCGAACGCTAGGCCGGGGCAAAACAGCTGTACGGCAATACCTGCCGGAAATTAAACGGTGGTGCAAAACTAGACATTCCAGCGATATTGGAACCGACTTTCGGCCGGTACTGGCATGATATAGCAAAGTATTGCCGTGCTGCTTGGGAACGGAGGTGATGCTATCTTGCCATCTAGTTTCCAACGCTTATTTAATTTAATTCTCTTCTGGTACGCGTGAAAGAGCACTTCTGTGACACACCAGAGATATTCGAAACTTGGGCGGGCCTCTCAGCTTTCTTTGCCACTTTTGGCACTTATTTGGCACTTCAGTGGGTAGCCAGAGGAGAGCCAAACTTCCGCATGCCCCGAATCGCCAAATTACGATTTACTGCGGCAGTTATGGCTCAAGTCTGGCACTTACTTTGGCAGAACTGGTGCGGAGGAGAGAAAGGCCAAATTTGGCATGTCCGAAACACCCAAATTAGGCGTTGCTTTGGCAGTTAGGGTTCCAGTCTGGCACTTACTTTGGTTTTCGAGACGTCCAGCCGTACAGTAACGAATCGAGATCGGCGACCGAAATATTTCGAGGCATATTTATTGCGCACATGCTAAAACTAATGAAGTACAGCACTGCATCTCCATGCGCGAAAAGATAAAACATTGACAAAATCACTTCGTTACCCTCGCCCACGAGCTCCAGTTATAGACCGCCAGCACCTCTCATCTTTGCACGACCTCATAACTTTATAATTACATGCGGCGCCGCACACCTTCTTGGGAATTGGCTTTATCACTAATTTTATCACATTATCACTTATTAGGAATTATCATATATATCTATACAAGTGTACACATTGACCCACATAATTACGCATTCAACATGCCAAGCTGGATCAGCTGTTCACTGAAAGTAAATAAGTTGTTCTCTGGTAAGCCCCTAGGTAGCCTCCAGCAATCATTAGCTTCATTTTTACATATTCAAAGCTTCTCACGCAAGCAAGATGGAAAGGTGGTGAAATAAACCTTCGGGAATTTCGGCACTCAAGAGGCTGTAGCCTTGAGTGCCAAAATTGGTTGCCAAAATAGGTTGGGAACTACGAAGTGTCCAAAGCTTTCTTCCTCCGTGAGAAAACGTCCAAATGCTCGTTCCATGTCCCAGCAGCTGTAATGACAATGTGGTCATGATATTTAGAATTGTATACTTATTTAAATAGTCAGGACACAAAACAAACGTCTATCTCTAGAGGACAAACTAATGACAAAGAATGCCGTTTGTCGCACCCGGGACCAGAAATAATTGAGACTTCAAATGAAAATATGGGGAGTCGAATTCTGTCTTTATTATCCTCCGTCTGTCCGAGGACCGCCAGAGACCATTTTCAAGATTAAACCCTATTGTTATACTTTAAATATGAAGTTGTGCTTTAATCAAAGTTTGGCTAAGTGTATACCTTTCACTTCATTAAAACCGTAGTAGTTAGGGGATTTACTTCGTGGAGAATATCAGAAAGCATTTGTTTTTACCACGAGAATGAGCCTGCCTCTAGTACGGTCAACCCGCAAACCAACAGGTATGGGCAGCAAAACTTCAACGGTAAGTTCGCTGAGCAAATAAAACTGAGTACGGGAAGTGTACATACTCACCTGTCTTGTTGAAAAAAAACGAACAAACAGAAACTTGTATGCCTTGGCATTCGCGCTGTTCGTGCACCATTTGGATATGGCCACGTCAAATGCATCCCTCAACAGTCTCTGAAAGTTTGCACCTAAAATATCCTTTGAGTTCGATAGGCGCGCGGAATGCCGGAGAGCGGAACCACGCTCACACGAGCATCGGGTAAACAAAACCATGCGACCGCACGCAAAGCGCAGCCGCACGCCGCACAGCAACACTGCCGTTACGAAGTTTCAAATTTGGGAGAGGGGAGCGACGGCGCCGGCGAGGCGAGCGAGTTGACTGCTCATGCAACCTCAGTCCGGTCGGTTTAGAGTTTTGGTTTCAGACTGAAAGAGAAACAGACAGAAATGATTATACAAAATAAATTACATTTTATTTTCATGGCGAGATGAAGACGTTTTGCTGAAATTACTGTTAGCAAAACAAGTTCCATATTTGTATTTTTATATTAATGAGACACCCCACCACCGAAGCGCTGCTGCCGGTGGCGACGCTATTCACAGCGCCACCGATGGTTGCGACACTAATGTCAGCGCCGCGAAACTCGGACTGTGACCGGGGGTTGGCTATGTTCGCGTATCTTCAATACGCTTGCAAGGAAACGATCAGCAAAGCGCATTAAAAAAACTATTAAGAGACACAGGAATAACAAATTATTGAGCGTGTTAACAATGTCACAATACTAGAAATACGATCCTGAACAGGTAGTAAAAAATTAAATACGAGACTAACTACAAAATTATCAAACAAATTTAGAAAGCATATATACTTTTTCAAAACGCCTCCTTCCGGTTGCGGGAATGGCCTAGTGTGTTAAAGCGCTTTGCTGCTGATCGTGAAGTCGGTGGTTCGAGTCGTGGCAGAGTCAAGTTTTTCGTGAACGTTTTTTTTTTTTTTTTTTTCAATTTTTGTTTGTCTTTATTGTTTGACATATTTGCTACGTTTCTTGCAGTCGCCAGCCCCCTAGTTTAGGGTAAAAATCGTGCAGAATATGAAAGTAGAAAGTGCGAGTCCAAAAAAGGTTTTATTCCCGTTCCTCTGGTGTGGTGTGTCATATAACCAGTGGCGTCACAAGGGGGGGGGGGGGGGGGGCGGACCGCCCCGGGTGCAGCGCTCAGGGGGGTGTGGCCGGGGGCCACGAGAGCGGATGGGGGGGGGGGGGGTGTCGCGGCGGTACGCGAGAGCGAGGGGGGGGAGAGGAGGAGAGTCGCGGCGGGCTACGCGAGAGGGGGGGGGGGGGTCCTGGCGGGCTACCGCCCCGGGTGCCGCTGACCCTCGTGAGGCCACTGCATATAACATAAGCTATCGGGGGACAGATCGTCTGATTATGTGAACATTTGAAATATTTCTGCTAGATAATCATAACTACTACAGAAGACAGTCGATTCCTGCCTGAAATAGAATCCTGAAAAAGTATCGTTCGGCGTTGTAAAATTTATTTTTGTGGCGTTCGTGTTCAGATTCTCAATATCCTGAATGTGTTTTCCTCACCGCATTGTTTTTTCTCTCGTTTTTGCAGTAAAACACGCCAGCCTTGGCACGCTGGGATCAAATACACCTGCGTCGGCAGTCATTTACGAAGGGTTTATCAACGCAAACATTTCCCTCGCTATTCATGCAGCAGTGAGCGATGTAATTAAAAAAAAAAAAGACTTAGAAAAAAGTTATATTTTGCTTGACCTGTAGAACATATCTTGAGGCGCACATCCACGGGCTTTCCATAGGCCTCACACATGTCCCGTGTAGCGACACCGCGCGCTCACCTCGCGAGTGGCATCCCTACAGCAGCCCGCACAGTGTCGTACTTGTCCTATGGGATCCTAGGCTCTATCTCCACAGGCTGCGGGGTACCTACAGCAACCCACAGAATTTATTACATGTCCCATAAAAGTCAAGGTTCTATCCCCACAGACTCTGCGGGTTACCTAAAGACCCCCACAGGCTGCGGGGATTGCCCAAAGAAGTTCCCACAGGCCGTGTGGGCTGCCCAAAGGATCCCTTACAGGCTGTGTGGGGTATCCAAAGGACCCCACACAGTAACCCACATGTCCCATAGGCCCACAGGCCTGACCCCACGGAGATTTTAGGACACCCATACAACCCCATGGGTGCCCCATAGAGACCTCTAGGACCCCACACAAATTTTCTGTGGGTGCTCTGTGGGCATTTGGACCAGGGTCGAACAAGCCTCATGTTATAGTGTCGGCCCAGTTCTGGTTTTGATACACCGTACAGCGCCCGGCCAGACGCTGGCCGCCATCTCTGGGCCGACAACGGCTCTAAGCTTCTGCCCAGCAGCGGCTTAAACACATTATCTGGCAATGAGCCAGCTCCGGTTACCGATTTCGGGCCGATGGTGGCTCCTATCGGCGGCCCAACAATGTTCGAGGCGAATTATCCGCCACGGGCTGACCATTTCAGACCTACAAGAGATCGTAGCTTAAATCTGATTTTGGTTATCAATTCCGGGCTGAGAGCGACTTCCCACAGCGGCCTGAGGATGGCCCGTAGTATTGGCCAGTATCGGGTCGGCAGCAACTGCCCTCTCTGGGACAAATGTGCGTTGTAAAACCCAGCCATTTGAAATTGTTCCAAATGAGAGGTGACTAAAGTGAGTTGCAGTTATCAATATATTACTAAATCTTAAATTACACTTAGCTATTGCATTTTACCTAATAATTAACTTCTACATTCTTCTGTAGTTTGCTCACAGCTCAGCGACGTATTTTCGTTAGTAGTTCTTTGCATTGCTAGGAGTCGCACTCGTAATGGACTGACAGATTTCACCCCCAGCTGCAAAGCACGTTAATAAATGTATTTATTTTAAGTAGGTACGAAAATATATTAAACCATTATTGTTTGTAGTTAAATTGTAGGTTCTATAACTTCCTTTTGTTGTTTAACATCCCCAGAAGAGTGTGCCATAGTAAGCTTGAGCCTTCTCTTAGCGGGTCACGGCAGCGCTCCCATAGTAGTCCATGCATTTATTATACAAATATGACCATAAAGGCCCGTTCACACTCTTGCGACCTCTTAAACCTGGGTTCCTTAAAACTTCTTAAACAAGAGGACACACTGGCGCCATCTATTGGGTAGCAGCGTAAACTCGGCGGTCCGGCATATTTTTTTATTTCTCTCGCGCATCATCCTTTCTTTCTTGGCTCGAATTCTTTTGTCAATGTTACAAACAAGCCTTTCTATGGGTATTGCGCGCATTTGAACTCGGAAATCCCACAAAACCTTCGCTCTTGTGAAATGCAGTTCCAGGGTCACCGCATAGATGGCGCTACAATGCCAGTGAGTTCCCTCGTTCTAAAAAAATTTAAGAAGTTTTAAGAGATCTTGTCTCTCTCAGTCGTACTCGGTCGCAAGAGTGTGAACAGGCCTTAACACCAAAACGCTGTACTTTAAAGAATTAGCCATGCTACTACTCCATTCCATGATATACTGCTATTCTTGCGCCAAAATTTGAAAATCTTGACGTGTAAACTGCAGGCCCATCAGTTTAATAAACATTTTGATGTAGTGCAACTACGGATAATAGCCAAGTTAATAGAAGTGTACAGTTCATTCTTCATTATAAAAAACTGGTTATAATTTTAGGATTTAAATATTTATTACATCTGCACAAAACTATATTTCAGAGGCACTTCACCCAAATATATGAGAAACAGCGAAGTGCGAATTAGCACTATTAAAATAACATAACAATGCACAAGGTTTGCCATATGACTGAATTAAACAAGAATAATGAATAATATGCTAAATGCAATTTGTGTTTTGTTTTCTTTCTTTTTTATTTATTTATTTATATATTTATACAACTCAAGGCCTGGCGAAAAATAGAGGGGAGTGGTTACATTTCATAAGATAGTACAACATTGTCCAGATATTCATACAGGAAAATAAGGGGGATCCTAAATATACAATATTGGCTAAGGCGTTCTTGAAAATATTTTGATCTTCGATGGCTGCTGTCGTTGCGGGAAGGCGGTTCCACCCATCTGACGTGCGTGGAAAAAAGGACTGAAAAAAAAAAAGATTTGTTTTTCAGAGTGGAATTTGAACCTTAAGAGCATGATCCAACCTGGATGAGATATATAATAATAAGAATAATAATCTTTATTTTTCGGGTACCCTAAAAAGCCGAGCGGCCTTCTCTTAGGTACACCAACTCGTACAATAGAAGCTCTTAAACAATAGTCCTACTCATTAAAAAAGAAATAGATATGCATATACACTGACGGGCTATGAAGTGACCAAAAGTTTGTCCAACTGACAGCGAAATGTAGACAGGGGTGTGGTGATGTCAAAGTGAGGTGGCACAATGCTGTTATATAATATCTGTAAACGAGAAAGAGGTGACACACGGCATGGTGAGCAAATATCAAAACAGATGAACTGTCTCGTCGAGCGGAAAGGAACATGGAAATTGATTTTACTAATAAGCCACGAAGAATCAATGGCACCATTAATGATCTTATGCAGGAATACCAAGTCAAGGACTGTTCTTCTGAGTGATAAAAGCTTCAGCAAAAATCTTTTTAGTAAGCATTCATAGTCATAATACCCGCGTCGTCCAATCCATCTATCATAAACAATTCGAACAAACCTTTGTGCACACTTTCTATGAACAAAGCCTGTGTTACAGATATTGAATTTCAAATCACAGAAGCAAACTCAAGCCTTGAAACCACTAAGGAATGAAAAAGATGTATTGAACAATGGGGCTTTTTAAAATGCTTGGTCAAACGCGATATAACTCCTAGAACTTTCATTGCAGAGCTGACAACAAAAGAGACATGATTTTTAAAAGTTAATCCGCAGTCAGTGAACACACCAAGATCCCTTACGATTGACACTCGTTCAATCGGATTTCCCTCAAGATGATATGTGTTATTAATGATCGCACGGCGTCTGCACAACGATATCACTTTTGTTTTTAAAGGATTAAGGAATAACTGATTTTGTTTACACCACTGTGCTATATTAGACACATCATGTTGTATCAGATCACAATCTAAAGGGCAATGAACACTCTTGAACAACTTGATGTCGTCAGCAAATAAAAGCAGTTCAACGTTGTTTACACAGAACGCTATATCATTTATAAAAATTGAAAATAGTAGAGGACCCAAAATTGATCCCTGGGGTACGCCTGATATTGAGAAAAACTCGTTGGAATAACTGTCAGCGACCCGAACACTATTTGATCGAAAAGACAAATAACTCTTAAACCAGTTACACAATTCTGGACAGACACCATACGGATGTAACTTGGACAAAAGCAACACGTGACTCACTTTATCGAAGGCTTTTGACAAATCAAAGTATATTGCATCTACTTGTTATCTATTTGAAACAAACGGCGCACAGTAATCTAAAAACGTACACAAATTTGTTTCCACGGACCTACCTTTTAAAAAACCGTGCTGCAAGGGCGTTAATTTTTGACGGAAATAAAAAGTCATCCTGCTATGCATATGAGTGAAGTAAAACAAAATAGTGGCGCAGATATGGGTAATGAAAGAGCTTGTGAAATATACATAGTAGAAATAATTTACGGCGAGATGCTAGGGTTGGTAGGTTGAGGCTAGATATCATTGAGCATATACAAGCAGTTTTCTTGTAGTAACATAGAGCAAAACAAACTGAATTATTTTGAAACATTTCAAGTGAACGTATTAACCTGTTCAGTAAGGAGCCCACAAGAATTAAGCATATTCAAGTTTCAAACGGGTTAGTGTTTTATAGAACAAAAGTTTTAGGGACGAAGGGGCTTTTAAGAAGTTACGTGGGATGTATCCAAGCATTATCTTACTGTTGTTAATAATATACGAAATGTGAGCCGCCCAGGTGAGATCGGCTGTAATGAGAATACCAAAGTATTTGTAAGAGGTGACGGCATCAAGCGGCTGGTGATTTAGAAGGTAGATGGAAAACATTAAGGTTTTCTAGAAAAGAGCATATATTTGAAGTTATTAACATTTAGGTTTATATACCATCCTTTGCATCATTTAGAGATGACATTAAGGCCCAACTGAAGGTTAGTTATATCGTCTTCACAAGTTATTTCACGAAAAACCATGCAGTCATCGGAAAACAAGATAATGTTAAAAAGAAACGCAAGAATTCCGATCGTCTATGTATATATGAGAAATGAGGGTACCAAGAACAGAACCTAGTAGTACACCGGAGTGAACACCAGCTGGCTGCGAGTTAGAGTTCTAAGGTGAAACGAAGTGTGAACGGTTAAGAAGAAAGCATTTAAGCCATGCGAGAAGTTTGTGATCCAGGTTCAGTTCATGAAGTTTGTATAGTGAATTGTGGCATACCTTATCAAATGCCTTAGAGAGACCTAAGAAAATGCAATCGGCAAATGAGGAATGGTCAAGCATGAGGTTCAGCTAATGCAAGAATAATACCAATTGAGTTTCACAGGGGCAAGGTTTGCAGAAGCCATGCTGTGCCGGTGTGGAATGTTAGTTTGGTTCAATAAGTGTAGAGAGATGTGAAAACAGAATGTGCTCAAGAAATTTACAAGGAATGCTGGCGACTGAAATGGGTCGGAAATTAAAAGGAGAAAAATAGCTACATGATGTATTGAGTAGAATCACCTTCCGGACCTTTCATTTAGGAGGGACATGACCGATGTTAAGCGACTGCTGAAAAATCTTCGAAAGTTTAATAGAATAATAAACACTAATACTTTTCACAAACTTGGGACTAAAAGAATCTCATCCAGGAGCGAACAAGGTTTAACTGATTTCATGTGGTTTGTACACTAATAGGATCAATGAGTATGGGAGACATGACAAGATAGTCAAAGCCATAAGTATCGGGTACAGGGACACCTGAAGTTATAGAAAGGTTGCATGAAAGCACTTCATTGAGCACCAGTGCACACTGGCTAGAAGGAATGACGTTTCCAGTGCGGTCAACTAATGTTATCGTATCCTCGTCTTTTGATTTTATAACACGCCAAACATGTTTTTATGTCGTTTGTTAACATTGATGGCAAAGCGCTATGAAAAATTTCTCGTCTAGCACTTTTAGTGCTGCTACATATTAATCGAAGGCACGTTTGTAAGCAATCCAGCTGGCAACATTATCAGATATATTAGCTGATCTACATAAGCGCTTCTTTTTTTTTGATAAACGTTTGAGTTTATGGCTATACCACAGATCCTCACTGTAAGATATTGCCAAGGTCAATTCAAATGGGTCGTGAAAGCGGAGCAAAAAAGCGGCCCAAAACCAATCGTCAGCGTCATCACCCTGGAGGCCCCGCTGCCGCAGCGCGACTGTGTTTCGCGCGGCGAAACACTAAGCTGATAAAATATTACAGACACATTTTTGGTGTTTAATATAGTTTACTTTAAATAAAAGTATTATTTATTCATAATAACTTAGTTTAAGCATGTTCAGTTAGGTGAATTCTTTAGTTAGTGTTTAATATGTATTATGTTTTGCACACTTGTTGCGACCACTGCAACGTCGCTATTACGGGTGTTTACGCCGTCGGCAGAAGTCTTCAGTCCGGATACTCCTTGTGTTTGCACTGTTTGCGTCTGCCAGTGTGCCGGGTTTTCTGTATCTCCCGTCGAACTTTCACTTTGCAATCGTTTAACGATTCGTAGTTTAGAGTTTTCCCACGTATCCGAGTGCAGAACGGTTTGTACTGGTTAAAGCCTATTGCGCCGTTCTGCGGGTTTTGTCTTCAAGCGCCCGCCGGGCGCGTTCGAGGCTCCGTTCCTCGACACGATGAACCTGCCGCATGTAAAGAGACGCTGCTTGGTAGCGCGAAGCCCAAGTGATAACTGCACCGCTGGCATCACACTCCATCGTTTTTCTGTGGACTCTGCATGCTGAAACTTGTAGTAGTAAACATGTTGACGAAGCTCCGTCGAAATGTTCACTTTTAAACTTGTAGTAGCTGTGTCCGCTGCAACTATTTGTGATATCCTGATGTCCGTTGTCCGGTGATGTCTGGTAAGCTCTTGACCTCGTCTATGGGCCCTCATGCATGCTCATTTAGTGATAGGAACCCGTTGATCAAACGTTTTGGGCCCAGTTTTCGTTCCGAGCTGCGCGAGACGAAACTAATCTCAGATATTAGTGGCGGATTTGCGTGGCCTATCCTGAATTGCTGGGGGACCACAAAACCCCTTAAAAAAGCAATGACATAACATTTATGTTTTAACCAACTTTCATATTATGGTGTGAATAACACTAAAACATTTTTTTTCTGCTTGAAACGTGGTTGCTGTCGTCCTTCTAACATGCTGGCGCCTGTCAGGTCGACTTACTGTGGATGTCGTGCTTGGAAATCTTGTAATGCAATCATCTGCGTTGTGAACCTACCTAATCTCACGGGCACAGAGGATGCTGCTGCGCTCATGGCGTTCTCTGGACCTATACGAGAGACTAGGTACAATGATGTCACCAGTTTATCGCTAACATTATTGTTTAATCTTGTTTTTTTCTTAAATGTCCACTGAAGACAATTAGGCCTGTTCAGTCTAACCCATTGTATGTAAACTAATACATGCTTCACATTCACGCGAAGGATCTGGGTTCAGTTCCGCCGAAACGCAAGTCTACAGAGCAAGACACCACAGGTGGTATGCTCCAGACACTTCAAGCCCTCTGCGTTTCTTTATCGAGGAAGGCTGCGTCGTGATGCAATACCAGCATATTTGACCACTGGAGGTGAGCACGAAATCTTGTTTTCATTACGAGTGAGAACATAAGCTGTGGGAGCGAGGGTCGGCCACCACGACCAGAGGCCGCTGCCGACCACCGAGAGGAAAAGAACGTCTGGGCGTTCAAGAGCGCACAAAGAAACGGGCGCGCGAGGCTATAAAAGAGTGGGGCACGCCTACAGAAAAGGGAGACGGACCGAGGGCACGGCGACGCGTAGGTCTAATGCTATACATTGTTATACTTAATTACTAACAACTCGTTGATGTTATTTTAATAAATGTAGTTTCTTGTTTTGGAAACCCCGGCTTCGTGTTGTTCCTCCCGGATGGGCATGCATCAAGGAAACCCTACCACATGGCGCCCAACGTGTTTTTGCTGCCCTTCTGTCGGAACGACACGGGGCTGGGTTTCTTCTCTCTATAATTTTGATTCAACTGCGGTGTTTTTTTTTTGGAAGTAGTGCTGGCATTCGCGACAGTGCGATTGCTCGTTGAATTGGATCCTCAAAACATTGCTTAGTCACGCGGGGGCGTGTTTATCGCCTTGGGGGCATGTTCACATCTCTTGAGTGGAGTTACCGTCTTTTTCCCCGCACGTTTTCTTGTCTGCTTGGCGTTTCTGTTTCTTCCCGCAATGTCTCCCACACTACGGTCCGAGACGAAGGATGGCGGCGAAAAGTCTGAAACAAGCGTGGATCCCGGAGCAGGCTCGGCGGATGCGCAAGCCGAATTGCTGCTGAAGGTGGCAGCCATGTGTGATGCGGTCACACAGCGTCTCGCCGTGCAGCAGTCACGTGAGCCGGAGCTGCGTCCCCAGCTGATGGTGCCGGTGTACACTGGCTACAACGACGCCAAGTCAATCGCCGACTTTCTAGGTGAGCTCGACGTCTACAAAGCCGCCTCAGGCGCCTCGGAATCCCTCGTGATAAGCAGAATACTCCCTCTCGCTCTACAGTCTAGCGCTGCGTGCTGGTTAAGGCTGCAACCTACGTTCACCAGCCTAGCGGAGTTCGAACGGAAATTCCGAGCAGAGTTCCTGCCACCTGGTTACAAGTTACAAATCTTGAGATAACTCGAGTCCCGAACGCAACATCCGAACGAAAGCCTGGTTCAGTATGTTCGCGCATTGCAGAAACTCACACGAAGGGCACAAGCTAATGCCTTCGAGTCGGAGATTATAGCTCGGGTCCTCAGACAATGTCACCCAAAGTACCATGTGTACCTACACGGCCGCACCTTTGAGACCATCGAAGAGCTAGCCCGGCATGCCCGCAGCACAGAGGAGATCTTCCTCGCTCAGAAGAGCTATCTCCCACCACCTTTGGCCGCAAACTCTCTCGAACCCGCATGTGCTTGGCAGGGCCCCGAGGCAATCCCGGTGCTAACACCTCCACGGAACTGGCACGGAGTGCCCAATCAAAGCAGCCGGAGGCGCTCCAGTTTTGGTTCAATGCGGGGCCACTGGAGGACGTCCGAAGAGCGCCCTGGTGCCGGTGACCCAAGCAGGTATTCGGACCAATGCCACAACTGTGGACAGCGCGGCCACTTCCAAAGAGAGTGCCCAAAATAAAAACCCGAGGCAGAACGAAACAAATGGCGGAAGGGCTGGAAGTGAGCGGAGGGATTGTGGAAATCCGGTCAACCCTCGCGCGCCTATGGGCCGTGAAAATCTGGAAGGTCACGTGGCATCCCAATCGTGAAACTATTACGGCCGGCGGCAATGAGCCCCACTGCAGAGCCGCCCACGGCCACTATCAAAGCCGGGATCGCGCACGCAGCGTCACTTGTTCCATCGGTATGTCGAGTTCAGCCGGACAGCAAAATGATCCAGCCACGCATGACGATCACTTTGGTCGGTTTTCCTTTTGCCGCGCTTTTGGATACCGGGACTGCTATCTCGCTTTTGCAAAAATCAAAAATAAACCTTCGTTCGGCGGACACATTTCTGCAGTTAGCCTCCGGGTCAACAATATCGGCGGACGGAGCCGTAAGGCTTAAAATTTCATTTAATGAAAAGAAACGGCGTCAGCGCTTTCTGTATCTCCCGGGACTCTCCGTACCCATGATCTTGGGTCGAGATTTTATCGCAGGCGTAAGCATGACGCTCGACATCCCTGGTGGCGGCTATCGTCTGGGAAACCAGGCGGACCTGACTCCGTTCACCAGACGAGAGAACTGCATCACTGGCCCAACCCTCCCAGCCCACTTCACAACGCCTGCAGCTGCCTTACCATCCGAAATCTCGGATACCCTGCAGAAGTGTCCGGGCACTGACCTCAAAAAGAGACAGCTGGAGGACGTCCTGCAGCCGTTCTCTTCGATGTTCACGGAGCGACCAGGAAAGACACATCCTGCTGCATCGGATTGAAACCGGTAACGCACCGCCTTGGAGGTGCAATCCACGCCCCATCAGCGTGCACAAAAGAGAACTCCTGGACGTGGCCCTTCAGGAGATGCTGGACACCGGCGCAGTACATGAGTCAAAGAGCCCTTGGGCATTTCCCGTCGTTCTCGCTCCGAAAAAAGATGGAACTGCCAGACTCTGCGTAGATTACAGACAGCTTAACGAAGTGTCTGTACGGGACAGTTACCCTTTTCCCAGCATTTCGTCTATAATGTACGCGCTCGGTAACGCGACAGTGTTTACCACATTGGATTGCAGCCGCGGATTCCTTCAGATAGAGGTGCACCCGTTAGACGTGCAGAAAACCGCTTTCATATGCCACAGAGGGCTGTACGAGTTCACCCCCCTATCGAAAAGACCTTCAGGGAAAATTCTAATGGTCCATCAGGCTGATGGTCTGATGTATTTTGGGACATTGATGGTCTGATGGCCTGATGATGTGATGGTTTGATGGCTTGATGGTGTTATGGTTTGGTGGTTTGATGGCGCGATGGTCTGTCGTTTGATGGTTTCTTGGTCGGCATGAATTTCCAATCACTTATATTTACCAGAAGAATACAAAGATTCCATTACAGTGAATTGTGAACTTTATTCTGGGCCTATTATTATTTCAAAAAGGAACGTCCGAAGCGTTAGGGTACTTGCCGAAATCCCCGAAGAAACCTGAAAACAATGTTTGTCTTCAGGTTATGGCATGTTCTTATTTCTATTAGGAAATAATTGAACATTGAGTTATTAAACAGCAAAAACAAAATGGACGAGAAAATGTGTTTAATTTGCTCACTCCTTTCGAGACTCCACGACGCGCAGTAATTTCATTAGTGTCCATTCCGTCGCTATCTACACTCTGTCCCCATCGTCCATGCTAGGCATGAGCACGCCGTGCGAAAGCATGCAATACACTAAGCCTCGTTCGCCCGGGGATGCAGTAAGCCTCGTATTACCGCATTCGCGGCTTTGTGAAAGCTTTTTTCACGCGAATATTTAGTTCACAGTACACGTGCACCTAGTAAATGAATTTCCTATCAAGCAAAGTGCGTTTTTCGGCACATTTTCTTCCACTTAGATTGTACACATGATCTACCTGACATACAATGCGGATCAACAAATTGTTTCAGCAACAGGCAATAAAACAATTTAAAACAAAACTACGGTGGCAAAAACATACCTGAGTTTATAAGAAGGTTTCTTCGTTACCGTTCGAGTATCCTAGGACAATTGTTGAGGCAGATTATTACGGATTGAACAGATTCTTATCGAGCCACACCGCTGTCAACTTTACACACCGAATGAAATTCAGGCACGCGCAACAATATGAGATCACTAGCGTCATCTCTCGGCCACTTCTGTAACCTCCAAATATAGTCAGGTTCTTTCCACCACCGCAAGATGTCATGAGAGGCACCCTGAGCCTTTTTTCGTTCTGGTGGTCTATCGATATATCCTGATGGTATCACCGGGCGGCATGCATCAAAACGTTTCGATGGTCCGTCAGCCGCCGCAACAAACGTTTTCAAGGTCTCTGAGCTGCAAACAGAACGCTTTAATTGTCCATCAGTCACCATCAGGAAATGTTTAATGGTCTATCAGGCACCATCAAGTAGGCCTGTCGGACAATGGACAGTTAATTCTGATATGAGCGGGATTACTTATACTGTGTTAATAGCCGTTATGAATTTTCGGTGGACCGTCAAACGCTTTGCTGGTCCATCAGCGAAGCTGATGGACCCATTGGGGCTCCTAATGGACCATTAAGACACCTTTGATGGTCCATCAGATGCCATCAAGGAAGCGTGATGGACCGTCAAAATCCCTCTGATGGTCTATTTGAACGGTCTGATGGACCAACAGGTGCCATCAAGGAGGTCTGGTGGGCCATCAAGGAAACCTGATGGGCCATCAGGGAAGTTTGATGGACCATCAAGGAAGGTTGATGGACCATCAGATTTTCTTTATGGTCTTTTCGATCGGGCGGCCGCTTGCCTTTTGGCTTGTCCAACTCGCCAGCGAGCTTTCAACCTCTGATGGACGTTGTGTTCGGAAACGCAAAGTACGAATTCGCGATGGCATACATGGATGAAGTTGTTGTTTTCTCGGGTACATTCGAGGAGCATCTTTAACATTTGACTATTGTGCTTGAGCGGATGCGGAACGCGGGCCTAACAATCAATCCGGGGAAAGTTCAACTGGCCGAGCCCAAAATTAGCCTCCTCGGATTTGTTGTCGATAGCGGCACGCTTCGTCCCAACGAAGAAAAACTGCGCGCACTAACTGAGTACCCCTGCCCCCATGACATGAAAAGTTTACAGCGATATCTCGGGATGATTGCATTCTATAGGGATTTCAGTCCTTACTGCTCCGAGATTTCTCAGCCGCTTAATCACCTCCTTCGAAAAGGCGTCAAGTGGTGTTGGAGCGAACAGCAACAAAGCGCATTTATAGCCTTATCAAAGGCAGTGACAGAAAACGCGTGTTTGCAACTTCCCGACCTAAACCAACCATTCGTTTTGCAGACAGATGCAAGCGATTGCGGCGTCGGAGCTGTTTTACTGCAGGAACATGACGGTATACTTCGCCCGGTTGCTTTCCAAGTCAGACCCTCAATTCCGCACAGCGTAACTACAGTGTTGCAGAAAGGGAATGCTTAGCCATAGTGTATGCGTTAAAGCGATTCCACATGTATTTGGATGGCGCAACATTCCAAATTCAATGCGATCATTTAGCGTTGTCATGGCTGAAAAGACTACAGAACCCCGCTGGTCGCCTCGCTCGTTGGGCACTTACGCTGCAACTATACGATTACACAATTGTGTACAGGCCGGGTGCTACAAACCAAATTGCTGATGCACTTTCCCGCGCCCCCCTTCCTGAGGAGCACGTGCAGGAAGTTCCAGGTCTGGTTGCGGTCGTTAATACAGCACAGGGACCACCTGACTCACGGTGGGAAACATTGGTCTCAAGAGAGGATCTTCTCAAGGCCCAGCACGACGATGGGTTGTGCCAACAAGTGACTGCCTGGCTGGCAGAGTCCAGCCCAGTCAACACCAAGGGTGATGAACAGTTCGATTCTTACTTACTGAGCAGTGACGGACTCCTGTTGCGCTACATCCCTCAGGCTGATGATGATCTGAGCAGTTCTCCGTTTCGAACAGCGATACCTCGGAAGTTACGTAAGTCCTTCATCAGATACATGCACAGCTCTGCCTTAGCCGGACACAGCAGTGGGAGCAATACTTACGATAAGTTGTCCCAGATTGCGACGTGGCCAGGCATGCGGCAAGATGTACTGAGGTATGCGCGTAGTTGCCAGTCATGCCAGAAAGCGAAACCACGTGGTGGTCAACCCCCAGGTTTCATGCAACCGATCGCAAGCCAGAGCCCTTGGCAGATCTGTTGCTGTGACGTCATGGGTTCATTTCCACGTAGCCAACGCGGAAACCAGTACTTGCTCGTAGTAACAGACCATTTCACCAAGTGGGTGGAGCTGTTCCCTTTACGAAAGTTGGACTCGCAGAAAATATGGGACTGCCTAATTCAAGTTTTCGGGCGTTTTGGTTTCCCGGCAAGCCTAATTTCGAATAATGCGTCGTATTTTACGAGCAAAGTGTTTGTCGATGCATGCGCGGTTCTGGGAATTGAACATAAACGGACTTCGCCGTATCGTCCACAGGCAGATATAACCGAAAGGGTAAATCGAAACCTTAAGATGATGCTTGTTGCGCATACGGAGCGTTACAAAGACTGGGATGCGAAGCTCCCAGAGATGGCCTTCGCCACCCGCACCACGGTTAACCGGTCTACCGGGCTCACCGCTGCCCAGCTAAATTGTGGCAGAGAGCTTGCCTTTCCTCTCACTAACACTCTCCGTTCGACAGAGCCCAGGGCACAGGACCGCAACTACACAAAGTTCGCAGACGACCTGCAAAAGCGTTTCACTATCAACCTCAAGGAAGCCCGGGAGAACCTTGACGTTGCCAGACTGCAGCAATCCGACCAGTATAACCAGGGACGCCGAGACCTGCAGTTCGAGGTGGGAGACTTGGTGCTCCGGCGCACTCACCCCCTGAGTGACGCGGCGAAGGGCTTCACGGCCTCACTGGCCAACAGGTGGGATGGTCCATTTCGTGTAGGCAAAAAGCTTTCCCCGCTTACATACACACTAATTCACCATTTCAGCGGTGAGTTCACAGGACCAACTCATGTCACCGACCTTAAACAATTCCACGTCCCGGAAGATGCTTTTCGCAGGATCGGACCGATGCCGACGACGGCCCGGTCCCGGACCCCTACTCGCCGCCACACAGGCGGTACAACCTGCGACGTCGGTGACGGCTGAGAGAGAAGTTGTAGAGCGGTGGACAAGATTCTTCCTTTTTTTTTCTTTCTTTTTTTCGGGTTTCGAGCGTTGTACCTCGATCGTGTATCATCCCACGGTCGCCTTTCTGAGGGAGGGAAATATTGCGCGATTGTGTGCCCACCCCAGATCCTTTATTCTTTTTTTTATGCAATATAGAGCCAGGGGTTACACATGAGAGTAACCCATAGCAATTGCTCGTTTTGATATACGAAGATGGATCACGGGCAACGCCACTACCGATCCCGGGGCATCTGGACGCCAGGGTCCCAAGGACACGTGGCGGTACCAGTCACCGGGGGCGGCAAACGGCGAGGCCCACCCCACGGATTCGCGGCCAGTGGGCAGAACGGGCCAGGCACACCGGGAGCGGCCTCTGCCGGCGATGCCGGGAACGGCCGCAAAGGACGGCCGCTACCTGGACGGTCCTCGTCCAGGACATCTCCCGAGGCTGGGCTTCGGATCTGAGCTGGGATGACCAACCCCGGCCAGAGCGCGCCGGCCCCTCCCAGGCAGTACCGGAACCGTTCAGGGGCCAGACATTGGAGGAGCGCCACCCAACAGAGCCGGCCGCGCACTACACGTCGGAGGAGATGCGCCTCCTCTGCCCACTTTGCGGGGTTCCTGAAATATGCCGGGCGGCCCAATTCCGAGGGGCCCTGCATGGCGAGCGGGCTGACGCGGAGCGCATCACCCGAATCAACCGCATCGGCGACCGCGACTTGGAGCGCGCCATAGCGCTAGTACAGCGCCGCCGACCAGACCTTCTGCGACGACCCCCTCCCAGCGACGACCACCACGACGACACTGTCATTGATATGCCAGACACTTAAGGGGGGGGGGGGGGGAAGTGTGGGAGCGAGGGTCGGCCACCACGACCAGAGGCCGCTGCTGACCACCAAGAGGAAAAGAACGTCTGGGCGTTCTAGAGCGCACGAAGAAACGGGCGCGCAAGGCTATAAAAGAGTGGGGCACGCCCACAGAAAAGGGAGACGGACCGAGGGCACGGCGACGCGTAGGTATAATGCAATACATTGTTATACTTAATTACTAACAACTCGTTGATGTTATTTTAATAATTGTAGTTTCTTGTTTGGAAACACCGGCTTCGTGTTGTTCCTCCCGGATGGGCATGCAGCAAGGCAACCCTACCACAAAGCTGTTCAGAAGTATTTCATATGCACATAC
>JABSTQ010004368.1:0-73552 GCA_013358835.2 Ixodes persulcatus
TTTGATTTCTGCGACGTCATGTCCGGTTTATTTTGTTACCTTTACATCTTCACCGTCTTCACCTCTTCACTTTGCGTACTCTTCCGGAGTATGCTCCCAGCTCGTTCCTCCGAAGTCAACACAACTGCCATAGTCAGGCTTCCGAAATAAACACAGTTCGCGGAAAGCTCGTTTTACGCTTTTATTTGCTGCTCCTCTCGTCCCGTACAAGAGACGTAGCGTCCTCGTTAAGCCTTATTGAGCTCGATTTGCTTGATTCAGGGCCGCCATATTGAGATGCAGGCGACGGAGGAGCTATTTGCTCCTCTGCTTCAAGGACGAAAGTTTCTCCCTTTCTAAACTAACATAGGTTACAAGACCGTTCCTCCCCTTAGGGTGGACTATCGATACCCTTTTTTCTACGAGTGTACTACCTTCGTGCCTACATTTTCGTTTCTTTCGTATTTTTCAAATCATCTTTTCCAACCCGTTCTAAGTTTATTTTCGTTCTCCGGTGGTCTGCATGTCTCCGCGTCATATTTAAACACTTCGGTTCGATCATGTTCGAACATCACAACCAGTCGACATCGCTGATGTTGACGGCCGGCAGCCGATTTCTGACGAGACGAGGTGTAAACACGCGTTTTTATCCGCTCGTTTCGGAAACAGGAAATAGGGGATTGTTTTGTGTACGTCGGGTAAGATGGCACAACGAGAAGCTTCATTTAGTGAATCTTGACGACAAAAAAAAAGGTTTTTGGAACATTTTCTTATATTCAAGCTTTAATCTCAGCAGATAATTGCGCAACCTGCGCATTCGTTGCAATGATTGCATGGTAGAATCGCGCTATTCTAGGAGAATGAAGCTTGTTTTATTTTTACTTTTGCGAAAATGAATAAAACATGCAGCACACCATCGCAAAAAAAAAAAAACATATTAGTCGTTAGACGTGTGAACAGTGTTCGGTTAGTCTGCTAGGGTATGGAAAAATTGTTACACGCCGTAGATGAGAAAATTTGCCAGTGCAGTACGAATGTTCACGTGGGGTTTTTAGAGCGCACCACGCAGCACATAGTGATACACGGCCTCATGCAAATGTGATGATCACCCAGATTGAACGGGCTCAGGAGGAGGTTAAATCCAGGATCTCCGGGTCCTGCAGCGCGAGCACCCCCCCCCCCCGCCCCCCCCCCCCCTTGATCAGAGCTGTTGTGCGTTATCACAATCGGCTGTTGACACCCATTAACATTGTTGCACAGCCCCTTTTAACGATCTTGGCACTTCATGAAAATGAAGGGGTTTCGCTGCGTTATGTGGAGACACTTACTGTCCATCCGCCGCCTTTGGACTTCATGTCACATACAACTTCTACTGGATTCTCCAGAGGATGAATTGTATATGCACCACTCGTGCTGTTTTTCTTCATTTGTATCTGGGAACAGCTTACCGTTCGATTTCCAGCTGAAAAATAAAGGTGCGTGAAGCAGACATTACTTATCAAGGTTCCAAAGAGAGGGACTTCGTGAAAATCCGCCGGTTGTTCGGCCAGCGGGGCGCTACAGCGATTCCTAATTTGCCACAAGCGGTCAGAGATGCGAGGTAAACGTCGCAAGAGCACTTTGCTGGAAATACAAACATAAAAAACCGAGTCTTGTACTTTGTTTTGCCTAGAAAACAAGCACGCGCATACAAACAGACTAAAACCTTGAAGTATGGCCAACTCTCTGCGTTTGATTGAATGAGTGGGCGGGTGAGCGCGCGCAGAAAGGTGGCGAACGGCCGTGACGTGGCGTGTTCTGAACTACTTCATTGGGTTCTCGGCTCGTACCGTGGGCCACGCTCAAACTTCACGTTTTTTTTTGTTTTTTTTCGAAAGGTTTTGGGAGAAATTGCATAAGGCAGATACACTCAGCCTGTTGTTTCTGCCAGTTTGATACTTTAGACCCATGTTACGGATATAAAAAAAGCAGGGAGCAGGATGGCCAAACAAACACGCTTTTCGTGTAAGGCTCGTCACATCATGAGGCGCTGAATAAAACCAGCCCTCTGCTTTGAGTTCTTATTTCAAACTCTTTTTGTTTTCGTTCCGCCCATTGAAAAGCATGCCGGAAGTGGCTCAGCACGCACCTCGCGTCGCCCCGCCGCAGTGTTCTTCCGCAGCAAAGCAGTCTCCATGGCAACGAACGCCGAATGACCTTTTCAGACTGCCCGTGTATCACTGGAGAGCGTGTTAACAACCCCCCCCCCCCCCCTCCCTATCGGCCTGCGTTCACTACGCTTCGCGGCGGCACTCTGCGGCTGCTCATTACCAAACTATTGAACTTTGGCTAGCAGACGGCGTTCGGAAAATCGGCGTTCGTTGCCATGGTATGGGCGATGAAACCAGACGACCTTTATGCTGGGGAAGAACACTGCGGCACAATAATACCAGGTGCGTACTGAGGCCCTCCCGCAAGTTTTTCATTGGGCGGAACGCGAAGAAAAAGAGTTCGAAATAAGGACTTAACGCAGAAGGCTGGTTTTCTCCAGCGCCTCATAATTTGACAAGCCTACAACATAGGTCTAAAGTATTAACTTGCCGAGTTTCTTACATTTATGTGATAACCTCTCTAGTGGTTCGGGCTACTCAGAAAACACGTAGTAGACACAAAATATTAGTGCATCAGGTTTTAGTTCGATGGGGAAAAATAAAAACAACCCGACGCCTGTGGCGACACAGTGTGTTGAGAAGACCAGTGACATCACCGTTAAGCATGGTAAGCATTTTTTGATTGGCAGTCCACAAGAGCTGTTAGAACATTTATGCGGGTTAAATAATGTGTATCACTCTGTAAACCATCGTTACTCTATAAAAAGTTTTTTTTTGTTATTAAGCGAGAAATATGAAAAAAGAAAAAAATATCTTTCAAATGAGCGAGCGCGGTGGGCGTCCCATCGCCCCATCGGGAATCGGAGTGTCGAGCTAATCGCAGCGTGTCCGCCACGCTTATTTTCTTTATTTGGATCTGCCGTGTGTCGTGTGCTGCTCCCGCCGTTCAGTGTGGTACCTTCGTGTTTGTGTCTTTGTGTGCAAAACGTCCGTGCGCTCGATTAGGCGAGTCTGTCACTACGTGGGCGGCTCTACTCGCTCCCCCGAGAAGCTTCGTAGGCTTAATAAGAGGATGTGCCTTCACGGGGTGCCAGCAAATGCTTGAAGCTCGATGAAGAACCAAAGGTAAAGTTAATTAGAATCCAGGACGACTTCGTGTATGGGCTATGCATGATCACGTGCTAATCGTATCTCACCGGCAGCCGTTCGCGCTGAAACCTCGCCGGAAGCCGTACCTGCTCGAAACAACAAATGCCAAATGTATAAGCATTGTACCATGAAAACAAAGATGAATCCCCGAATGTTTTTTCGGAGTGCGCTACCATTTTGGGGGGGAGGGGTGGAGGATGGGGGGGGGGGGAGGGGGGATTGGTGGCGGAATGGGCTAGCGCACACCAGTTCGCAGCACGTGAGTGATCTTTTGGTTCAATCCCCACCCGTGCTCGTTTCGATCTGGATAAGCATCGTACCAGCGTTCGGTCGTGTATCACTACTGCGTGATGCACGTTAAAGACCCCAGGCTAACGGTTGTACCGCACTGGCTAAACTGCTCATCTACAGCTGAGACACCAGACGCACATTGAGGCAGGCTAATTTTCGGCTGTATAAACATACACACAACGATTTGCTTTTTAATGCGAACGCATTAACTGTCCCATGAAGCGAGCCGACGTCATTAGCCTCCCAGCTATGAAACCACGCAAAGAGCCTAGCCAAACGTCACCTTATTTCTCCGATCCCAAAGGAGCGGAGTAAAGCTGATGGATTTCGGCTTCGGTCCCATTGGCTGGCGCGCCTAGACGTGGCTCGCATTGGCCGCTGCACGTCAGTTTCAATGACCGCCACACCATGGCACTGCGTGCCCGCGAGGCAGCAGCTCCACCGTTCCACGTCCAAGGTCAGCGCGCGCGCTCAACCATTGATGCCAATAAAAAAAAAAAGAAAAAAAGAAGGGAGCGGGAAAGCGGCGTGCATGCTTTCGCATTCACAACTCATAAGAAGTGCTAGGGTGTACCTGGACCCTTTTGTTTGCTACAATTTCAAACTCATAAACGGCGTAATATAGGGATTATCCGCTTTCTACCTTTGTTATAAGTTATATAGTCAACGTGGAAGGCTGCTGCGAAACGCGAGTGCATCAAATCCGTCGAAGCCGGCCGGCGGCAGCTTTGGAAAAAGCGACATTGTTTTTTGTGTTTGTTTTTTTGCGAACTTAGTAGGGTGCATTTTTTGGCCCCAGTCGCTGCTTTGATCACACCGCGCTGGGTTCTATGACGAGGCGCGGCGAAGGGGACGACAGTCAACGTTCTACGCCGGCGCGAGATGGGTTTGACAAAGCCGATGTATAAAAAGCCCATGTCCACTGGTAACGCCGATCGCATTCGGGGCATGAACTAACGAGGATGCAAGAGGCTTTAGCGACGAAGCTTACTATACCTGTGACTTTTTCGGCGCGGTGGTCATGGACTCAACCCGCAGCCAATAGACCGATCTCACTAGCTAGTTTGAGTACCCCACCGCTGCCGCCATGCATCGTGGGAGTTGTAGTCTTTCTGCACGCGCGACAACTCCGCTGGAGGTCTGCTCGAGCAGTGCACGAGTCGGCATGAGCTGCCTCGTGAACTGGCATGTGAATCCTATAAACTACAGCTATGGCGGCGTCAAGCATGCGTGGAACGCTTGGTGAGATCGTTAAACCTCCCAATTTAAATTGTTCTGTGCCGCGGATCAAAAATATTTCACTTTTTGTCGTTTAAATTTGCTAATAACTCCCAAAACAATTCGAAGTTCCGAGAAAACTTATTTTCTCCAGGTTCCTACGCTCAAAGAGGGACGTTTGATCGCAGATTTCAAACTAGTTTGAGACCTTTAAGGTGAAATGAAGTATAGAATGTTCCCATCCGCACCTTCGCGGCGGGCCACGAGGGCGCGGATGGGTGTCGCCGCGGGCCACGAAAGTGAGCAGCTGTCGCGATGGGTCACCGCCCCGGGTGCCGCTGACCCTAGTGACGCCACTGTATGCGCTCATTCGTTTTTAGAAGAAAAGCAGAGTTACATTGGATATACAAGAAAAATTGCGAGCATGAAATATATCTAAAAGGGATATTGGGCATTATGCAGTATGTATATCAAGGCGCAATGCGCTTAGCGCTAAAAATCAATCCTGGTATTCCCTCTACTTCTCTTAAAATCTAAAGGCTGTGATATAAGATTACTATAATGGCGGAAAGTTCCCAATTAGGAATCTAACCTAACCCGTAAAATTTCGAGCTCAACAATAACATTTCAAAATTAAACTAAAGAAAATTGTAGATATCGCGTTCGAGCTAACACTAGGGAATTTTCCTGGATCGTTTCCATTGTCCTGCAACGTTCTCTGCAACCCGCTACGAGATCCGGGACTCTGCAGGTCAGGCTTGCTCCGTGCACGCGCAGTAGGGGCGTCTTCGTTCTGGAGAGCTTAGCGGAGGGAAGAAAACGGTCTACGAAAAGTTCATAGTGTCGCCCAGTTTACATTGCACCCGACATATCGCTACCAATGACCTAGTGATACCCCTTAAACATTGTTCGGTCTACGTGGATCGATAAAAAGGTGGTCTCACGTTTGTTCGTATTGCAGGGGTCAAATAACATGTAGGTTTTTCTCGGCCGGTCCTGTCTTTCGTTTATTTGCGGAACACGCCGAAAACTGCTTTCCTCAAAAATGTTCCCGGCCACAAAAGGTATGAAGAGGAATGCTACGAACATGTCGAGATCCCTGTCGATGGTTCAAAGGTTCTCATAAGTCGTAGCCAGTGCTCCTGTCGCTTTATTTTTCATTTTATATAGCATGAGGACACGACGTGGATAACTCATATGAGCACCTGCAACAAAAAAAAAGTTGAGCTTTGACTTTTTTTTTTTTTGTTGGCGTAGGCTGAGGGGAAGAGATTGGCCCGTGAACTTTTGTCTTTAAGAAAACAATTATATTTCAGCGGCATTGCCTTTCATGAAACATCTTATGCGGAAATATATTTATTTCATTTTATTCTTCTCCGAATAGGTAATTCACCCTGCTCGAAAGTCAAAGACATCGAGCGGAAGTCGAAACAGCTTCAATACAACCGCTCTTCAGGTGCATTCATACTGGCGTTCGAATCGCAACCGCGAAGCTGATCCCCTTGCGTTAATCAATGAACGCGCGTGAAATTGTATTCTACCTTTAAAGCGGGTTTCACTTCAGCGATTCCGCGGCCCAAATCGCTGCCACTAGCGGTGCGGCGGCACGGATTGCGAGGTTTCATTTCACATGAGCGTTTTCTGCCGTTGCGATGGCTAATGTTGCTTACAGCAAGCAGACACGCACAGTCGGTTACAGCGGCTTCTATCAACAATTTAAATGCCTTAGTTTTCACTTTCCCCTTTCATTTCCCCTTAATAAAACAAAAAGTGCTTAGAATACTAAATAAAACCTTGGTCTTATTTTTTTATGTTTTTTTCTTGAACTTCGTTGTTGCGGAGACGGTCTCGACGACTGAACAATGAATTGGCAGTTGACTCGTTTATGCCCCATACTAATATTTTTAAATATTCGTTTCTTGTCAAAACAATTGAAGAATAAAACAGATTGCCCCCAAGTGTTTTTTTGAACGTCACTTCTGTTGAATAATTTGAAGAAAAGTTTATGAACTGGTTTGCTGACGAGTAGTTGCACCTGTGAGAATGACTGTTCTATGTATAATTTTGTGTGTCACCTGTATTTTGTTTGATGTATTACTGCATCCACTCCTGCTACAACCCGCAAGGGTTGGCAGTATTTGAAATAAATAAATAAATAAATTCCTCGGATCATCCTCGGCAGCGTCACGGGGAGCGCCTTCCTCGGATGTAAAGACTCCAAACGATATGGCCGACCCGAACCTCCTGGACGGCATTGGGGTAGTTGGTATTTTCGAAATGGGGGTATGTGCCCATGTTCGGGAGTATGTCCATGTACGGAGTCTTGAAGAGTACCTTTGGTCCCATTGTTGATAAAATCTTTGAGCTGCGCGTTCCAAATTGAGCCGACGCTTCGACACTTCACTGATAAGCAGTTCATTGAACTGGGCGCGATACATTTTGTCTTACTTATACCCCTGTTACACGGGCACACTTAACCGCGGTTAACTCAGCTTTAACTGCTGTTACGCGGCAACGGATACCGCACTATACTCTCGGAGAGCTATTTTAGAAGAAGTAAAGAGCGCGCGTGCACTGCTTTGATGGGTGCTCAAGGTGCTCAAGCGCACGTTCGCCCATAGCTTTGACTGCATAGCCGCAGAATGTCCTCCGCAAGTATTGTGCACTAACTGTGGCTTAGCGTAACCGCAGTTAAGTGTGCCCGTGTAACAGGGGTATTAGTGTGACGATATGTGTTGGAAGAAACATTTCAATGTCGCTCAGTTCTTCTTTTTTTTTTTTTTTTTACTAGCGCTCGCACAACCCGCTTCCGAACGAACCGATCGGCCGAGCAATCTCCGGGACTGGACACACCCGGCGAGTCATTCCCATTGAAAGACTCGGGTTCTCAGATCGCTGTTAGAGTATAACAATACAGGCGGCCTGACATCCTGAATTTAAACCCACTTCCCTAATTCCCCCAAAAGACGACGCCAAACCATAAGGTCACCGCGTTGCGATGATTTCGGTCATCGGAACTCGTTTAAGTTTGTTCCTCAATAAACGTTTTCATTCATCCATCCATCCATTCCGATTAGCGTCTGTCCGCTCGCTACAGTTAATACTCAGGCGATGAAAGTAAAAAAAGAGCCGCGTAACTCATTGAGAGAAAAAATTCCGAGGAAGGGGACAGCAATTCCCTCCCTTCATAATCTCCTCAACAGTTTCGATGCGACTGCTGAAGCAAAGAAGATTGACCCGCCGAAAAAAAGAAACCGCAAACCATTCACTTGCGTACTTTCTCTGCTTGTCGTCCGCTTCAAGAACGTGAAAACACCGCCGTCCTATACACCGTTCCTAGAAATACTCGACCCCAGGGGCAGCGAACCATTTTCGAGCCCAGTCATTGGGTTTGGGGCTAGACTCTCACAGGCGTCCCGGCTAACCCTAACCGAGTGGACTGTGATTTCGACAGGCGCAGCCTGCGTAGGCGCAGTTTCAAACACTGCTGGCGGATAAATTCTCGTCTTTTCCCGCTGTATTTTGTGTTTCCTGGTGCATGTAATTTCCCGATTACGTTGAGAAAACATTGTATCACATTTCAAAAAATAAAAAAGCAAAATAAACACAAAAATTTAAACTATTTTTGTTGGGTACGCGCGCGACAGAACGAATGCGACTGGAATGTTAATTGTCGCTTTTTTTTTTTTTGTTTTACGATAAGTTTTGACGGCGCCGCGCGATTCGCCGCATGTCACACGACGAAGCGCTTAGCTGTCAAAAATAAATTACAACAGAAGATACCCGAAAGGCATCCATTTTTCACGCTCACAAATAACGTGTTTACCGATGGACAGGACACGGACATACAATTTAGCAAGTGTTAACATTCGAACAATATATTGTACGTACCACACGAGGCAGCGTTATCTAAAATAACACAGTCATAGTCGACGACAGTCACATCTTGACGATCGGGCGGAATCCAAGATGACTTCGTTTTGGGGCACGTTTTGGGAAGAGCTTCCTTTCTTCACAACAGCACCAAGGCAAAAGAACGAACGCGACTGACCCGTTTCCCACCCCAACCCGGAAAACTATTTTTGGAGATGACTGAGGATTCTACGCGAATTATCTCTGGGAGGGGGGAGAACAATGTTCGCAAAAACGCGTCGAGGGCCGTTCGACGTCCTCACCTCCTTCGTTTCCCGTGAATGTCGAGCAGAGAAGCTTGAATGGCAGGCACTTACCAGCCTTATTTCTGATAATGGAAATAACACAAAAAGGGTACGCAGCACGCATAAAAAAAATTAAGTGGAAACGTTCAAGAGGGGCTAGAAAATGTCGAATGCAAAACCGCAAAAACGTAGGTAGAGAACCGGGCTGAGCGGGTTCTCACAGTCCAAGAGGGTGGTAGAAACTTTCTGGCTAATAGAGGGCGCGAAAGTCGCACCAGCCGCATCAGCATCAGCAACATGGCGGCGGCCTAGGAGCGTTTTTGGAAAGGTGTTTACGCTATCTTTCCCGCAATGTTTCTCCTCCTGTCACGTGATTTCCTGCCGCGTTGTAAGTGGCCAGCGCGGAAGCTGCCACTCTTCCGCGGCGAAAAATTTCCAACCCGGTGGAACCGTGCCGCTCAGCCACTGCGGCTAGCCAGAGCCCCGCGACGACAGAAATCGAGCCGCTCTAGGGCCATAATCGCTGCATGTGAAACCCGCTGCATGCGAACGCGGTTCAGTCAAACACCATATAGCTTCGCCAATACTGCAAACTCCTCCGAAAGCCCATTGGAGCGGCGGCGAACGCAAGAGTGGCGCCTCCAGCGGACTCGGAGTTTACTGAAGCAGACGACGCAATGGAAAAGTACAGGCTCCGCGACGTCTTCGAGCTTTGCGAGCCCCGTTTCGTCCCTCCAACAGCTCAAACAACTCATTACGGCCAGTCCGCTTACAAAGCGGAATCCACTGATCGCAACTACACCGACAATCAAATAACAACTCGCGCAGAAACCAAGATAGAGCAGTTTATTTAGCTGTTTCAAACGCCTCTCAGGAGATCACACGCGTTTGAAGGGCGTCTGGGAAGCGGAAAAAAGATGTTTAGCTACTCGAACTACGTCGTAAGAGGTTAAGTTTGATCTGTTACGAACTGCATTATCAGTATTCCTTATCTGAATATGTGATTATTAAAACTTGCGCCCAAAACATGTTAAAATTACCAGAGCAATCGCACCAGTCTCTGGAGCATTACAAAAAAAAAGTAACGAGAAAAATGACCGTCCAAACACTTTGTGAACTTTGCAAAAAAAGATACGGGTCCCCATCTAGAAGAAAATAGAAAGAAGTGGGGAACAGTCGCGAACAACGGCAAATAAAACAAAGTTAGCAGACGGTACAAAGATACAAATCACCCAGCAAAGACCACCTTAAAGGGATGGTGAACCGAAATTTGGATTTCAGAAAACAATACAGAAGATGTAGGCGTGACGCTACAATCCCTACAACACTATTCGTAAGGCAATATCTTGAATGGAAGGCCGTATTTTTGGAAAAAAAAAAAAGGTCGAAATTGAACGAGGCTGACGAGGCGCGTGACGTCAAGATATCTCGTTTCCACCTCTCTTCGCTTCGCCCCCTGAGGCGGCGAGGCGGAAAAGACGAGAGGCCGCTCCCCCTCCTTTTCGAAGAAACAAGGCGTAAACATATCTGTCAAATGCCCCTCCTTTTTAAAAGAAAAAATACTGTCATGCGTTCGAGAAATTGCTGTTTGGGTGATGTATTGGTGTTTCTAGCATCCCGTTGCACGCTTTTGCCGCCGTGTTTTGTGGAATCCAGATTTCGGTTCAGCATCCCTTTAACGACAACGATCGCGCGGGGCGTCGGTAAAAGCATTGAAATTTAGCAGGTGGTGGTCGCCGTTGGTGTTGAGTCCACAACAAACAAAGTGGAAGCAACACGACGAAACTATTCCAGAAGAAACAAGAGCTTCACTTCTTTTTTTAGCTGCATGTTACGAGCTTGTTAATTTCCTTTTGCGGCGATGCTAGGAACTAAGAACAAAACAGAGGAAAGGAATAACGTAGGCCAGCTCACACTGCCCGGTAAATAAGAGCCGCACGCTGCAATCTGCTACGTGCTTGCAGTGTGTGACCTTTTTTTGCTTTCGCATTTCTTTTCCAAGTGACTTTGGTAGGTTCTTTGTTTGCTCGCTTCACGAGGCAGTTCAAAAGTACATTCAAGCACTTGTTGACGTACATATCCAGGCAATCCTTCCACACCGTGCCTTTGTTTCGAATGTCGATCAGTGGTCTCAAGTGCGCCTTCAGGTGAACTCTCGTTAGGTGCAATATATCAGTGAAATGTGTGTCAAAGGCACGGCTGATGTTACCGGCTAGATGGCGCGCTAAGTCGTAAGATGGGGTCATTTTCGAATGCGAGTATTTCTTGTTCTTCAACAAAATGTATTTAAAGGTGTTCCATGCTTCTGATTGCAGTTGGATTTAGCAAGCATGATGACAGATCTGACTGGCTGCTCACCCGGGTACATAGGACTGAGTGTTCTTTTGTGCATCATGGTCTGTCATTCGTAAAGTTCTCCGCGATCTCCGTGAAGTTCTCATAATCGTCTGTTGAGGCATCAGTGGCGATTCTGAAGCTATACTTGGATAGCTCTTCCAGTTTACTTTGAAGCAACTTAATTACTCAGGTTTGTTCGGTTTTCGGGAAGCGGAAAAAGGATTTCCCAACACATCGCAAAAACTTGTTTTTGATGTGGTAGGCAGAACATGGCATGCCTGCCATCACCAAGTTTGCGCTGGTGTATGCCCGAAGGCGGCCGATTGATTAACAAACGATGACCCATGGCAGACATGACCGGATATACTCAAATAAAATTCGAGTTGACATGTATACCGAGCTTACACGTTTTAATATTTTTATTACGTATCAAAAAGAAAATATGAAGATTTTGCATTAGAAACTTAATCGAAGGGGAAGTAGCAGGTTACCGCAGACGGCAGCGAAAAAAACCAACAATAACAGCAAAGTTGCAGAAGGCCCTCCAGATGTCCGGGCATAGCGTGGCAGACGAACCAGTGGTAGTAAGCGACCAAGCGAAGAAAAGAAAGTGATAACTAAGCCAAATAAGGCGCAGCAAAATACCCCATGGTTCGAACGTCAAGTAAACATAAGGAAGAAAAAGGCGAACAAAAAACATAAAAGCAGGAGGAAGAAATACCGTGGCGGCGTAGCGTCGCTTCAAACATAAAAAGAAAGTAGACTTTGAAAAATGGAAGGATGTGCACGACCCTTTAACGGGTGCCGGCCTTTATTGTAGAAGGCGCAGAAGACCTTAGTTGTCCCGCCGCTGACAATCGCAATTCGTGCATCGTATATAACGTGACCGAAATCCCCTTTATTTGCGTGACGACGCTCTCGTCTTTAATTCTTTTTTCTGTACGAGCGAGAAGTCTGCTTTTTTTTTGTAACTCCGATTTTATTAGTTTCAGGGATAGTGTCAGATTTGCATGTGCACAATCGACTTCTTCCAGAGCATACTGACATCGCAGTAAAGCACGTGGTCCGAAATTGCTTTTTGGTTCTTCATCCGAGGACGATCTTAACGGAATTAGCCAGCTCGCCTATTCGACAAACGGTTTTAAGCAATACATTCATGAGAAATTGTAATTGTAATAACAAAACGAATAGATTGATACGAACAGTGAAGTTGAAACGTAGCTATGTTTTGAAAGTTTTGTGCCTTGCCCTATTTCAAGAAACAGGGCGAAGGTACATTCGTGTTTTGCCTGGCTTATGTAAATTCTGACAGAGTGTTTTCATCAGAAGAGCCCGGAAATGTCACCCTGAAAGCTTTAACATCTTTTCCACACGAAGACAATGCCGTCACTTATGAGGGGGCACCTAATTTTTAACATTCAAAGCAGCGAATACCCCTGACAAGTTTTTTTTCATTAGGTCACCTCATACGAAGATAGGCAAATTCAATGCGTTGTGGAGAATTCGTCTTTTAGAAGAGTCTCCGAGCTCGCCTTGGGCGCTGGTATCACTTTTCGCCCGCGCTCCGCGGGAGTTGCCAGTATTGGCTTACATGGCATTTGACGTAACCCTGGACTGTCAGATTGGACCGTCAATTGGGACCGTTATGAAAATAGCAATCAAATGTGTGGGCGGATGTCGCCATGCGGGACGGGCATCCCTGTGTTGTTTTGGAAGAAACGAGACTAAAACCTGCCTTCTCGTCTAAACGCCGCGATTGGGGTTGTACCAAAAGAGTCGTGAAAGGTTTGAAGATCATTTTCCACGTGTTTGTTGTCTGCTCGGGTCGGCTGTGGACGTGGATAGGTGCTCCCACAAGGAAAACCAGACAACGTCGGAACATGATTGCTTGTGCGCGAAGCACTTTGGGTTGAATCCATGGATACTTGAGGTCGTCAGATTTACTTACATGAATCCGAAAAAAACGTGAAGTTGTCCGAACCACCCGCAGACCACGTTGCATGCGCCTTCACAATCAAACCGCCGTCTGATCGTTCAAACTGTCGTATTCTCTTTCAAACTCGTTCAAATTCTCGTCTTCTCGTTCGAACGACAGCCGCTAGCAGAACAAAAGTTGCAATAAGAAGTGCATGCGTCAAAATACTTTGGAGCTTGAAGGTTTTTTGGTGTAAGTAGGTTCGGTGTAAATAGTAGATATAAGGAGATGTTGATAATTTTTACTACTGGTCATCACCGACTCGTACTGTATAAATCACATGGTCCATTTCTGCGAGCGATTTTCAGCATCGACGTCGAGCATTGCAGGTACTGTACACGCTTTTACAACCCGAGTTGCGTCGAGACCGAAAATTGCGAGCAGAATCTTATCATGTAAATTAGGCTTTAACGTACATTCTGCGGCGTTCACGCCGAATAAATCGACGCACGTCACTATTATTTACACCAAGGTTTGCGGTGTAACGAGCCTCGTTAATTTCGTTCCGGCTACTAGAGTGATAAAACAAATGGCTAAGAAGACGTACAATCAACCCTTTCAACACTAAAAGGAGCACGGGGACTGACACCGACGCCGACAGCATCAAATTTCAATGGTTTGTTGATGCGGGTCATGGCTCTTCTTGCCCACACCCCATGGCGCATGCGCGGCACCAGTGGCGTACCACTAGGGCCACTCCAGCTTGTTTGTAAACGTGAGCTGGTGTATAAGGTGTGCACAGGCACTTAAATGTTGCATCCGGTGAAGAGGCATCTGTTCAACCTCATAGTTTCAGAAACAAAAAAAGCTCGAACTTTCCCCTGCAAATAAAATGTTTTTGACGTCTAATTTTTGTTTCATTTGTTTATAAGGGCACTCACAATCTTTTTAAAGCTGTTTTTGTATAAAAGGTAGTAACGGGAAAGCATTTACGCAGAAGGAAGGAGGCACCTGTTAATTGCTCAGTTCATTGAGCAGCTAACACGGCTCAAAGTTTTCAGTTCTTGCTCCTCCTTCTCCTGTTCTTGGTGAGTGTAAAATTGAGTAAACTTTTGCTTGCCGGGTACTGAAATAATCAAGCGTAGACTAGAGTCACTAGATAAGGTTCGCTTTGGAGTAAGCCTCCTTCAGGCATCTCGCTGCATAAATCCTTGTAAGCAGTGACAGAGTGCAGGCGAGCTGGTAATAAATCGACATCTTGTAGACCCTGAGATGGGGAACGATAAAAAAACGAACAGAGACAACAAACTTTTAATTGAGATTTTGTTTTCTCAATTTTTTTTTATTGTTCCCCATCTCAGATCTACAAGTTGTAAAATTCTTGTTGCGACCTAACTGACATTCTATCTAAGAACTCAGAAAACGCCGTTTTGTTCACCAAAATATTCTATAGCGATGACCTTATGTGTTCGCTGAATTATTTAAACAAGTAAGATGTAGCATTCATTTCTGCAATTTTGGTAAGTTGAGAAAACTTTTCACATCCGTGTGTTCACACGGATGTGACTATACTACCCAACTCGCCTGTCTTGAGCTGGTGCAGTTATACGCAAATATAATCTTCTGTGTCAAGCTCAAACTGCACGCGATGTTTCCGTCGTGTGTTCGAATATTAATTTCAGCTTTTTTTTTCTCTCTCTACAGTATTCCGTTCACCAATGTAAGTACGCTTCATTCAGGCACGTTACAAATATTTTATCGTTTGTTACTGTTATTACATTTGTTTCTGTTTGACTCAGTCAATAGACATGTTTCTCTCGGCGAGGGGGCGCTGTAGTATTCACGACACGCGACCACAAAAGCGGCACCTTCGCTAGCGTTCGCGAGACGCGACCATGTAATGCTGACGTGAAGCGGCGTCCTAGCGTCCCGTCATGCACTTTCTACCTGCGTAAGCTGGTGTCTGTCAGCGTCCCTCAGCGTCTGCTCACATTTCACGCGCACTACAGCGGAGACGCGAACTAAAAATATACGATGTTGCTCTCCAGTAGTGTTGTTTGTTCAAAACTTGAGAGCTACAGGTTTGTACCACCTAGAAGACAAGGCCTGGGCCTTTCTCCCCCAAACGTCATCACTCGTGTCTCCACGCAGCGTCTCCTAGCTTGTGGCAGCACCCCGTCAGCTCGTCTCACTGTGTCTCCCAACGAGCGCGACGCTGTCACGCGGCGTCGCCAAGATGGACTGGTCTGCCGCTTTGCTGCGACTCCCGCAAAGCATCAGCGTGTTTGCCTCTTGGGGTGGGTTTGGAAGCCACTAATGATGACGTCATGAGCAGGCCTTCAATTCAATGTTTATTTAATGAGATGAAGATTTTAGCCCCATAATTTGGGGCCGGCTACTTCAATCTTAGTAATGGGGTAAACTATGATATGATATGTTCAATAATTATAAAATCTGGGCATAATGAGTAACGAAGCAAAGTATGAACGTGCTGCGCTAATATCACAAGCAAGTGCACTTTGAGAAGTATGATTCCTACAATGGTACAAAATATTTGTAATTAGATCCTGCTATACCCGTAACACAATTCATTGAACTTAATATTTGGCTTCTATCTTTGAGTTCTTCAGAAATGCAGTTAGTAAGGCTAATGCACGCTTTTGTTTATTTAAGTCGGGTCAAGGACCTAGAACTTTGGAGAAAAAATGGACGATTGTCTAGTATCCCGAGACTAATTCATAAGCGGGCGCGTCACTGATCGTATGTCGGGCAGTCCATGATTATATGTTCGACGTCTTCGACCGGATTGTCACACGTGCAACTCGGTGTTTCTACATGTTTAATCCGGTGAACGAAGCTTCTCGTGGTGTCTACCCCAAGTCGTAGGCGATAAATAAGGGTGTCGATTGATCTGGCTGAATTGGTGTACACTGGGCAACGGAGGTCCGAACCGATTAGATGGACCAGGCTGTCTTGTGGGATGCTGCTAAGCCACTCATCGTGCGACATTCGCTCACGTAGTCGACGGATGTATCCCTTGGCGTCGCTTTTTGTGAAAGGTGTGAGGTGTACGTTGTCACTTGTATGGGCTGCGGTAGCCAATTTGTCAGCTTGGTGATTTCCTGAAACTCCGGTATGCCCGGGGACCCACTGTAGATGTACAGTATTGCCAAATTCGATGGCATCAGAGAGTTCTAATTAAATTCTGTGTACAAGGGAGTTGTGTTCACTACGACTATTCATAGTCTTAATAGATTACATAGCTGCCTTTGAATCAGTACATATTACCGAAGAATTTGCTGCCGGGTTGTTTTTTATGTACTACGTTGCAGCCGCGAGTAAAGCATGTAATTCCGCAGTGGTTGAAGAAGTAGGGTTTGATGATAGTCGAAAGGATGACCAATGGTTCAAATCAGGTACAACAAAGGCTGATATCGATCCATCTTCAGTGGTTGATCCAACAGTATTCACGTGAATATCGTATTTATATTTTTCTTCCAGTTGTGAAAGAGTCAATGTCCTTGCAATCTGTGTGTTAACGGATGTTTTCGTTTGCATAACTGAAATATTCATGCTGATATCCAGTAATGGTAGAGTCCAGGGTGGTTTACAAATCTCTTGAATCCAGTTAGGTTGTTCGGGAATCCATAATGGAAGACAATTCAGTGTGGAAAGAAAGTTTGTCCCTTTGCGAGAAAAATAAATCATTGAACAGAGGCCACGTGGAGAGTCGAAAGAAATTACAACATATGTCGTGTGTTCTTAGGATATGTATAGTCGGCTCTCTTACCGTTACGAGTACAAGCGCGCTGGATGTTGATCGCGGTAAACCTAGGCATACTCTTAAGCTTCTTGCAAGCATATAGGTGAGGCGAGACTCTGATGTGCGGGAAAGTTTGCTTAACACCGGAATGGAATATGCAATCGCTTGTCATATTAGCGCCGTGTGGAATGAAGCATCGCATCTATTGATGATCCCCATCATGCCCCCTTGTCTTTTAGGTGGCATTGGCTCAATCGACCACCTGTTGAGTGGACGGATTTTCGTTTCTAAACACGGTGTAATTGGGCTAAGAAGAAATACAGCGCTAGATTAAGGGTCGTGGGGGTGGAGGCTAAGGAGGTTGAAGTTAAAGGCCCCACCACCGACAGCGAGGGAACGGGGAACATTTATTCTAACGTGCTTAATCAATATATAAAACCTCCTATGATGAAACTTGAAACGCAATATACACAGCTGTTATTACTTCTGCAGGTTTCGGGACGTGCGCATATCGTGAAAAGTCTCATATGTTCTCAGAGTCAGGAGGAAACATTTTCATTTACGAAAGGAAGTACGAAAGTGAGAAACGCTTTACGCGTGAAAGGTTGTAAAAGCGGAAGCGTTCGAGCGGCACTTGTAGATCTGTTCGAAGTCCGGGGCTCCGTTTACTATTTAATGTGCGAGCTCTTTTTGATTCCTAGCTGCCCGACTTTCTTCACCACGCACGACCTTTTTGATTGAAAGAGAGAAACTGAAAAGGTCTTTGTACATGAAGACAATGTCGAACACCGATACTCCGTCGCGGTATTGCTGGACCACACTAATTTCTGACGCATTTCTCTCATTTTCTTTAGAATAACGGGGAGAGCGCAGTGGGGCTTTTCAGATTAGTGCTTCTATAATTCTTAATCCGTCCCTGGAGTAAACCTTGGTGTTAACGTCGAGGGCGTGATACTCAAAATTGTAATGTTGGGAGCGAAACCCTATACACCAAATAGTGAAGGGGACGTTTCCAATCGCGTCAGGTCATCAAGCGAGAATTTAAGACAATGTTATGGCTAATATCCTCGTGTAGTTACTGTTTACGCACGCAAAAATCTAAATTTTCTCCAACCTTTTTTTTTTTTACATGGCAGTCACATTATTCATGCGTCATACAAAAACAAAAGACAAGGTGCTCGTAGCAAACATGTTGACAGAATTATCTGCGAGCCCATTTCTAACACGCTGAAAGCATGTTTGTTTCACATGTATGAATGTTCTGAACATGTCTTCAGACAGTGTTTTTAGATTATCAATGTGAGAGGACCGTCGTATAAGGAACAAACACGCCTGAAACGGTGTCCGCACACTCTTTTGTTGCACAAGCAGTGTGACCGTGGCTTTAGTCCTAATGACGGTCCCTTTCAAGGTCGAACACAGATCTACCTGCCATACCTTTTTTTTTTCTTCTGGAGTGTTATACTTTCCGTGTTTTTACCACTTTTACAACCCTTGGACAAAACATGTCTAATTGTGAAATATATTTTTTTTTCTTTCTAGGCAGCGGCACCCTGTTTGATCTCGAAGATGTGATTTACCAAATCCTCGTGCGAAATTGCTCTTACAATGAAAGCCTCGTAACTTTTGATGTCACTGGAGATAACAAAACCCGAGGTCGCCCCGAAAACCTCGAAAGGTACGTTATGCTAATATTTACCCCGCAAAAATAAATTGCTAAACAAACTAAGGTCGCTTTAAATAGAAAGTACGGGTGTAACAAGTTTCAACGCCAAACTACAGATCACTATTTATGACTACTAAATATGCGTTTCAAATATTCTTGTACGCGTATTTGTTTCTGCCGTGTCATCTGCTTATACGTGCACGTACTGCCGAAGAAGCGATAAAGCGTATTAAGCAACAAAAAAACGACATTAATCGTTCGCGTCCGTCAGTCGACAAGTTGTCACTTTACTAAGGTGCATATCAGTGAATACGTTCACTGCTGGTGGCATTCTTGACCTTAGAAAAGCAACGCAGGTAACACGACGTGGAAACCCCGACAGAAAGGACAACTGCCCAGAAGTTTTAGCATTCGCTTTGTTTCTTTGCCATTTCTTCAATAAACCAGTAAATTTGTGTCATGTTTGTGTACCAAATGCTACATTCGTTAACAATTGGATCTTACAAAACACGATACCCTTCAAAAACTATACGCAGCGTCTATTATTAATGCTTACTTTTAATGAAAATCTACCCTTTAAAATATGGTTCTACACTCTATAAAAATCTAGTCGTAAAATAACTGTAAGGCCTTCTTCGGCTGGTCCATATTTGGCGCCCTAAAAAGTTATTTTGAGCACCCTTTAAAAGAGTTTTTTTCGCGAAAAACCTATAAAGAGCTCTGAAGCTCCTTTTCTTTTATGCGAAAGAGTTCTTCGTCACCCAGTTGCCCATCTAGTGCACCAGAGTGCGATAGTGATTGAGACGAACCTTTCTTCACGAGCTGAAAGAGTTCTTGGGCTGACGAAAGACCTTTCAAGAACGGGATTTTCTTTTTTAAATGTATTGCGCGGACTACTCAGGGACGGTGTAAGATCATTTGGACGGTCATTGCAACATGTGTATAGAAAAAAAATTATGGGACGCACTATGCTAATTGACGAACTAAAGGATAACTCTGGTCAAAAACAAAAGCAAAACAAATGATTGGTATAGCTTTAGGGGCACGAAATAGGATCCCAGCCGAAATATTACGTCAAAGTGAAGCCGTGTACTCTACTAAAACAGTCTTTAAAGATGCGACCAGCTGGTCTTTGGCGGGCGGCAAGCGGGTTAGCTTTTAGTCAAGGAACACTGGCGCAGCACCCTCGTGACGTCACGTCGCGGTGGAGCTGCGGTCGCTTGATGGTACCACGTACCGCCGCAGCCTTTTGATGTGACGTCGCGCCTGTACGGCTCATGATCAGTCTTGCCTTCCCTCTAGCAGAATGTTTTGTTTTTGCCGTAGACGCCCGAAACGAAACTTTGTGCCGTGATATTTATACAACTACGCGCAACATCAAGAACAGTAAAAACTTCCTCGTCATTGAGGGACACGGCGTCTCCTGAAAACAGTCGTAATCCAATATTTAAATATACTGACCGGAGTTGCCCTTTACGAAACGCAAGGCGAGGCGAATCCCGCGCACCTCATCATGCCATGTCAGCCAATGAGATCGCTGCATTATACCCATAGGAATGCCGAAAGACCAATCAGAAAGCAAGAGGCGTAAACATAATAACTCAGGCTTTAGGCTGGCAGCGACCATGCGGGCCGAAATCGGAGGAGAGGAGGGGGCGAGAGTTCGCGAGGCTCAGAACACCGAGTTGGAACGATTACAGGGTACACTCTAAAACAAAATTCTTTCTGAAAGGGGGTCTTCAACGCCCCAAGAACTCTTTCAGCTCGTGAAAAACGGTTTCAAGTCGAGCACTACTGCCCCCTGAACCACTAGAAAGGGAACTTGGGGATGAAGAACTCTTTCGCATCAATAAAGGAGCTTAAAAGAAAAAGAGCATTATGGGTTTCTAAAGAAAACCCTTTTAGGGGGTGCTTAAAGTAACTTTTTATGGTGCAAAATATGAACAAGCCGAAGAACCCCTAAAGGTCTTCTTATGACCAGATTTATTTTTTGAAGTACACGCAACGTCAGATGCCCTTGTCTCCACTATGGGCCTCCTGCGTTCCCCAGGGGGTGCTGCGAAAAGGGACTTGTTAGGCCTTGTTTTGGGTCGTACAAACTTTAGCGTCTCAAACTGTCACGCATGCAGAAGCGTGCCAGTTCTGGTGCCGAGCGCGACATCACGATGAAAATGCAAAGAAGCAACAAAAATTCGAACGCCGTCAAAGCTATGACGCTAAGCGCGTGAGCCAACAACTGCCGTTCCACGCGTTCCAAAGTAGAAATGACAAAGAAAAAGAAAAATTAAAGCGTCGCGTCACCGGTGTTTTGACGTCACCACCCAGAGATAAGAGACTCGTACCCTAGCGGTGGTATCATGAATTTGGCATTTTTGATTGTTTTGTGGCGTTGAGTCTGGCCGAGTTCTGGCGTCCAAACGTGTTTTTTCGATCTTCAGCACCAGACAGAATTTAAAAAAGCTCAACCAACGTGCCATAAGTAGTGCGAGGCTCAATCAGATGAGCTTGTACTACCCAAAATGAGGGCGCTACAGTTTGTTCAAAGCCTCAGCGCAGGAAGCCTATAATCGTCGAACTCGTTCGAACGCGAACGCAAAACGCCGGGCGCCGGCGTTCCGCGTTCGGGCGCGTTCTACGAGTGCAGTGGAGACAAAGGCGGCTAGCTTGGCGTCTACCCCCTAATCGTTCCACTCAGAGCTCTCGGCGTTCCAATGTCCCCGCGCCCTTTTGTGTCCTCCTCACCACCTGTTTTCGCCCGCATACATGCAAACTAAAAACGCAAATCGTCTTTTTTTTTGTCAGTTGAAGATGCACGATGACCGGGACTGCAGTCAGCGCTACGAGGCGATGGATCAAGCAGCAACAGCGTCAAAAGCACATTGTCACAGCCCGTCTCTGTGCGCTTCCTATCACCGGCTCGACCAGTCGCGCGCAGTGTAATGCAGCGTGATCCTGCGTTTTCTTCCGTGCGTGTTCGCTTTATCCGGTGAAACACAACGACGACTAGGGCCGACTCCCTTTTGGCGCCGCTTGATCAGCACCTCCTAGACAGCTTTCAAGCCTGCGCGTCACCTGATATGACGTCACGTCCCGGAGGCCTGCACGGGCGCTGATTGGATACGAGTGCCGCGTCAGCCTTCGCGCGGGACTATGATAGGGAATGAGTCCCACGCGAACGCTGACGCGGCACTCGCATCCAATCAGCGCCCGCGCAGGCCTCCGGGAAGTGGCGTTATTTCACATGACCCGCAGTCTTGAAAGCTGTCTAGGATGTGCTGGCTTGATCGACCCCATCGGATTGTGTAGCGTTGACTGCGCTCGGGCTTGGGGCGCATTCACGCGAGTGACTGAGCTGGATTTGCGAAGCGTTTACGGATGTCGTAGGCGAGCGACCGATGTTCCAATTTACCGAGAAGCAGTTGAAGGTTTCTCGGCGATCACGCGTAAATAGCTCGCGACGGGTGCTTTACAACTATTGTCGACAACTAAAAATCTAGCTTAATCTACGATCCAAAGCCAAAATTTCACTATTTTGGTACAGAACAACTTCTCTTTTTTTTTTTTTTTCGCGGAACGCATTACGAGTGCTAGCAGAAAAAGGAACACGGGCCCGTGAAACCACGCCGGCGATTTCCCCCGTGCTCGCCCGCGAGCAAAGCCCAGTTAGGCACTCCTTGTTCCTCCTGGTTGAGTAGAGATCGATGCCCATAGTCCAGGTACTTTAAAAGAAAATCTAGATTTTTTTTTTTTGGTAACAATATAGCGACATAGTTTTAGGAAAAGAAACGATCAACGTGTTTTCGTTACTTTGCTGTGGAGTAACTCTTAACGGTATCTAGTTACTTCTGAAAGGGAGCGCGCACAACACGAGTACCCTATGGTCTGTGTTCTGTGTTCCGTGTGCAGTGCTCAGAAAACAGTCTCACACACGTCATGGATTCTGCTTTCTTTAACTTGGTATATTAACCTTACCACCTTTCGTGTTGTCTTTGTTTCCTGTAGCTCTTTCTGTTGTGTGTGGTAGAGGTGCGTCAGATATATGGACTCTGTTTGCCTTCAATGATTTGTGTTTTCATTTTTTTAAGAGTGAGCACAAACAATGCGAAATTGTTCCTGAACGTTATACAAGGTACAGATATATTTATTGATAAAATTACTTACTACTAATTGTCGTTTCCATCTAAAACTGAAAAAGTTATCTGTCGAACGATATTATAGCGAAGAATAAAAACAATCGCTGATTCTAGCTTTAATAGAGTTGGCGGGCACTACGGAGATTAATCTTATCTACAGCTACGGGTAAAGTAGCAATGCCGTGAAGTGTTATCGCGTTGCAGATTAAAGCTACAATCACACCGCTCGTACATCTTACAGAGGGTGCTGTGGTCGCTGCAAACATGGTGAAAGAATTACTTACGGGCAGGCCTCAAGCGTACTCGAAGAATGCCATACAAAAAAGAGGCTTTAGGCAGTGTATCCAGACGGTATTTTGTACGTGGCGTGAGCACAGCTTAACGTTACAGTTTTTCGATGCAGGTACCCACCAGTCAAGTTCAAAGTCGGCCCGGTGATCTACCACGCCGCCAAAGTACAGTCTCTAAAGCTGTCTGCGGTATATGTACAGATTTTTCACAACAACCAGTCTGCGGAGGAGGGTAAGGCGTACATATCGGAGCAAGTAGAACACGAAGACGAGTACATGTGGTCCGTCACCAGGGGAGCAGATTTCACCGTTAAAGCCAAGTTCAGCATAAACGTGCCACTAGTTTATCAGTTCTCGACAGAATTTTCGACAACACTGACGACAAGCTCTGGATCTACCACGATCGAAACACGCACTACACGACAGCTGATTAAACAAGATATAAAAATACCCCCTGGGGCCACTATCGAAGCCAAGTGGTATGTCAACGAAGCACAAGTGGTGCGTATGATTCGATATTTTTTATCTATGTTTTGTTTAAATGTTACTGAAAGATCACACTATGTATATAGCTATACCGTTTTTTGTGCCACCTCTTTGGGGAATGCTGGTGATAAAGTCACCACAAAGGTATAAGAGCACAATAAAAATATTTTTATAATTACTCGCACATCGAGATACCACGTTTAAGCCATCTTCCGCGAACATTTTCGCAATTTATGTTAATGACCGGCAATACTTTCTTTTTATGGGGCAATATTGTCAAAGAAGCGGACAATCAGAGCCCAAATGTTTAGTCTAGATACAAAAAGTTTGAAGGAAGTGACCGGAGAAAATCCGAAAGTTACTCAGTTTTTACGCTGGTCACTTACAGAAGGCATAATTATGGTCATATGTGATATTTATTTCGTTAAAGGACGCCCCTCCCCAAATATTTGTTAAATCAATCATGAATATCCATACGAAACTCCACGCAACATTTCGCAAGTATATATGCATGGCTTGTCGTGTCGTGACTTCACGTTAGGCATGGCAACTTCAGAGTCACGGACGTTGACTTACTCTCGGTTTTGATCACTATCGTTGATGGTGCGTACAAAGATCATCGTCGGAGAATGGAGCTTCTCTCGATACCGTAAATATTCTGTTTTTCAGAACGAAGTTATTTTACTGAGACAGCAGTCGAGAGCTTTCGTGGCTCTTTTTGCATGATGTTACGTCAGAGCTTCCGCTGTTGCCAACGAAAACGTTGTGTGTTTTGTGGGTGCAATTTGAGCCGCTGGACACTGGTTAAAATTGAATTACATGTGCGGCTGAGTAATAAAAATTTGCATATTGTGAGGATGATATTCCGTAAAACGGTGGCAATATAATTTGTGTTCTGAAAGACAATATATTTACCGTACAATTTCTTTAACTAAATTTTTATGGAGACAGTCGAACTTTTCTGACAAACTAAAATCAAGCATCGCATAGCTCTCAGTATAAAACAAAACACCGCCAGTCTAAAACTAGCTTCATACAAAAAAGTCAACTGAATGCTCACGCGCAGTAAGAAGGCTCGTAACAAGGATGATCTATAGGTTTTCTTCGCGTCAGTAATGTTTCCTGACACTCTTACTGATTGTCTAGTACAGAGAGACCATCGCCAGGTTTAGCTGTGAAGCTACTGATAGGGTTGCGGAGCTGGTGGTTTCATTACTGGATTTCAGTTTTCTCGAAATTAAATTATCCAGAAAATGCCTTTTTTTTTTTTTGTAGCTTTGGGGATTTCGCAGAAAGTGGGCTTTCTCGAGGCATTTTTTTTTTTTCGCGTGTACTTGGACTATTTTTATTCGAACGTCCCAAATGAGTTAAGGCTCATTCACGCTGCCACATTTTTTACGTTAAGTTACGCCACGTATAGGTCACCGAAACATTCGTGTCTCTAATGTCGCGTGCCACGCTTTCTCTTTGAACTGATAGCCTCGCTTAAATGAAGCACAGAGGTCCCGGGGACTTCAACGTAACATCTCGTAACGCAGCTCAACGTAAGAAATCGTGGCAGTTTGAATGAGCCTTTAAGGAAGAATAGACGAATATATGCGTAGGTTCTCAAAGGCTTGCTTCAGATACGTAAAGGCGGGGTCACACTGATCATACAAAAGACAATATTCAAACACGAGTCACCGCGAGATCCGTGGTTCGAATGCCGGATGTCCAGTTTCCTCCTTGAACTCGTTGCCATTCGGCATTCGATGCATGGGTCTCGCGGTGACTAGCGTTCAAAGTTTTATGCAGACTGCCTCTTGTATTATGTATGAGCAGTGTGACTCCGACTTTAGCCTCTCGGACCAAACTTAAAAATGCAATAAAAGACAATAGCTTCACAAAAAAACATTGACGCGACTCGTAATTTTTATTACTAGTTCAGATGTCTATATTAACGCGTTGAATCAATTTTGAAACAAATCAGTGACAATAAAAACTTCGCCGTACTTCGCTGATGATTGAATCGTAACTTGGCTCACACCATATATCTTTGTTTTCATTGTGTTGTATCTTTACAGGTGGTGCCATGGGTGGCAGATATCTTCTTGGAGGGATACGTTGCAGCATTGTTTGAAACGCCCGACAAGAACCTAACATGGAGGTACTTAGACGTGCAAGGGTTGGAACATGAACACCTAAAAAAAGACGGGAGAGGCGTCACGTTTCAGGCATTGGGGCTGTTCCAAGCAAACGTAGCTCAAAGCTACCACCTCTCCACCAGACTTGTGCCTATCTCAAATACTCTACTCAAGATACTGTATTTCAAATACTTTTTGAAGTATCTTGGTATCTTGCAAATACTTTTGATTGAGAGTATTTGATACTCTATCTTAAATACAATTCTGAGTATCTTGTACTCATTATCTCAAATACATTTTTGACATTCCGCCATTTTCCGACGTTTTCGGTATGAAGTTGCGTGGGCATGGCACGAGCAAAGGAGAACATTTTTACGAGCAACGAAATCCTGTTGCTAGCTCCGATTTGCTACGGTGACTTTGATTGAGCTCGTGAAAACATCGCTTTTTGTGCCGATTGTGACTCATATTTCAGCCCAAAGTTCGTACAATGAATGTTTTCCCCTCGCCTTCCCAAAGGCGCCTTTTGTTTCTTAGTTTCCCAAAAAAAAATTCTGAAACAAAAGGGGTGGTTTTACGGAAGTAAAGATTACCACTCTGAGGCGCGATGCAGACCGGAAAACGACCTACGACAACAACGAAGACTTGAGTGTCAAGACAATAATAAATAAAAAAAATGATAAGTGGACAAAAATAATTGTTTTGCTTTTTGTATATTTGACCCTGCTACGGCAAAACGTCACGGTTTTTTGTTGTTATTTTTCTTTTTGCGGTCAGTCCGTCACTTATTGCTGTCGCGAACACTGACTGTCTGTAAGCGAACATTGATAAGCAGAGAACAGGACAGGAAACGGACAACGAGCAAGATGGCCTCGCAAAATGCCAACAAAGCGTCCCCAAACGTTGAGTGTCTTTCTAAACAACACCTACTTGAAGAAGGTGCGACCACTGCCGTGGCTATTATGTGGGTTCTCTTTGTTATCCATTCACTCATATTCATATCCCAAGTTCGTTTATAGTGAACTCCTCATATAGGGAATATGGGTTGTAGTTAAACGATGCGTCTAAGGTGCGCCATAGGACGTGATATTCAGCGATGTCACTATTGGCGAGGCGCTCTGACCCGTTTGTTGCCCCCACATCCCGGTGTATACCTAACACAAGGCCTGTGAAATGCCCACAGGCCTTGTGGGCATGTTCATGCCATCTTCTTTAACAGAACGCGGGGCACAGTGTAATGTAAAAATACTAACAATAAACGAAGTGGTGTTAAGTGCCCGATCTCTCCGGAGAGCAGTCGTCAGAGGATGCGAGCTTGACCCACTTGGGCTTTTGTGTTGAGCTGGGCACCTTGCATGCTGCACTGTTCATGCAGGCCGTAGTGGTAACAAAAAAGGCCCTCCTCCCACTCACCGCAGAAGACGAACTCCGAATCGAGCCGAGTTACGAATGTTCTACGCGCCGAACATTCTAAGCCGAATGTTCCAGAAACCCACACGGGTACGAAAGGTGTTCCGATCGGCGGTCAGGAGTCACTCTCGCCCCAGCGCTTGATCCTGCTGTTTCGCCAACATCGACGCCTGCGACGCTAGCCTTTCTCTATTTAGTTTTGGGTACAAGTTCGCCCCATTAAACGTTGAGTTTCTTCAGTTATTCGCCGCCTCATCATCTTTCATTCGTGACAGTATCCTGCTCCTTATAGTTGGACTGCATAAAATAGCCCTACGATATACTTTTTTCCCCCGTTTGGTGTTGTTGCGTGTTAAACCATTCGGGTAACCCAGGTTTGCGCAACCGTATAATTGTCGTTGTGTCTGACGTCGATAAAAATTACGCAATACGGAAGTATCTTCAGAAGTAATTCAAATACATTTCTAAGTATTTGTACTCTACTCAAGATACTTTACAGTGAAAGTAACTTGAGTAGTATTTTAAATACTTTATGGAGCAGCTATTTAGTAACTTAACTTAAATACTTTTATCGAGTATTTTGTCCAACACTGCTCTCCACCAGTCAGAAAAATTTAGCGCAGCGCACCGTCAGCATGGCCAAATATACTTTTGAGCAAGAAACCTCATGAACCACAACCGAGTAAACGAGAAAAACGTTTTCGAAATAATAATAAAAATACCACTAAAAACAGTTCTAGTCTTTCTTTTTTTTTTTGCGAGTAAACGTTAAAAAAATCTAAAAACATTTTGTTAACTCCTTGTAAATGACCTTTCGTTTGTTTAGGCGAATTAAAATCTTCAAACATATAAATTTTACACAAATAATGCGATGACAAGGAATTGTCGCTTTAATCACTGGCAACCTAAAAATGTGTTTATTACATTGTCTCAAGCTTTAAGTGGCTATAGTGTCGTCAGAATATTAAGTAACCACTGCGAATCACAACACGTAATTGAAATTAGAATAATAAACAGGGGCAAAGTTCAATTATTTTTTTTAAATATCATTTGAGGAAAAAAATATCCATTGAAGAGGTGCTAATAAGCTGGTGCTGGACACTTGAAAATCGAACAAAACTGGAATGAAATATTATCAGGGACAATCAAGAAACATAGAGCTGATCCTATAATATAATTTCGCTATAAAGTTTCATAAAAGTTTCGACCTGATTATTACAAACATGAGGGTAAAATCACTAGTTTCCTAAGATTTTAAACTCGCATTCGTAGGGTCAAACTCAAACCATAAATGTCGGCGCAACTATGATGTATTTATCATGAAGGAAGTAAAGGGGACCATATACAGGCTGTTATGGTAAGCTTGCAAATTCGCTCCCACGAAAAGTATGCATCCAACAATGAACGTTTTATGTAAAACTGTTCCCAGCCAATGGGCAATTACGTTTTATATAACTAGGATATAAAAAATGATTTATTTTTAATTTGTAAATTTTGAGGTATGGTTGCAATATGTACCAAGAATTCAGGCCATCGTCAAAACTTCTGAACCAGCACATTTGTAAAGAAGTCCAGTGCACCCGGAGCAGATATACAGCATTCTGTGAATTTACTCGATTTGGACGCCTTTCTATTTTAGTTTTAGTTTCCCTCTCAAAACACATTTCCGTGCCAGCAGTTCCTGCTGCCCCGTGGCCAAAGCGCGGAACTAATGAGAGCCGCCGGGCATTTCGCCCGACGTAGGTCAACCCAGGAATCAAAGCTTATCTTTGTAGTGTCCTTCGAACAGCGCAGTGCAACATTTCGGCGCCTCGCGCCGCACTTCCTTCGCTCTTTCGAGGGAAGCGAGAAGAGAGTATGCGCTTTAACCACGGGGAACAAGACCGTTGGGGAAAATATGCGCTCTTGACGGGTAGGCAGCCCGTCAAGCCATTGACGTTCGTGTGCTTGGCAGGCGGAGAAAAAGGTCTTGGTGAGCCCTGGGAAAGTCGAGGCTTCGAAAAAGACGGCCCACACTCCAAATATCATATCTCAAAGGCAAACCACTGTCGTCAGGCATTCCAGAACACCTCCTTTTCATCAAAGCACATTTTTCACACCAAATTTACAAACGTCCCGACTCGCTCACCACTCCCTCAAACGCGGTATATGCCCCTCCATCCCTCACACCTAAAGGTCGTGTAATTACTAATTAGACATGCACAGGTTACTAAAACAAGTAACTAAATCCTCTTACTCGTTACTTGTTTAATAAGTAATAGCTAGGAAGGTTACTCGTTACTCATATTAGGAAGGAATGCGTTCTTTCTTCATATGAAACGACACTAAATTTGTCGTTTCACTGTAGTAGTAGCCGCTTTTCTTTATTTACATACTGAATTGCCACATTGTACAATATAATAATTGGACGAATCAACTGGGGATTAGCGTTCCTGTGGTTGTAAGCACCTGTTATGCATTTGCGTAAAACACGATCATTAAAAAAAACATTATCTACTCACTTTGATGTGCTAGCTGGTTGCTGAAATTATCGTTTTTTTTATGTTGTAGCCCAAAAAGATCCGTAGTTAAAACGTTCTGCCTTAGGTAACAACCAAATCGGGTAATTTCTGTCGTACGCGTTCCCCTTAAACAGTAACTGAATACTGTTAATCGTTACTCTCACTAAAAACGGAATACTGGATCTTTCTCTCGAAACGTGACTAAGTGGTTACTTCGTTACCGATAAAAGTAATTGAATACAAGTAACACTTAAAGTGCAACCCCAACGTGCATGACGTTTTGGTGCTTTTTTGACGGTTTATAACGTTCTTTCTATTGACCCTACAATTATAAAATTAATGTCAAACTAAAGAGCTGTTTTTTAACGATACTTTAATGTCTCGATATTACGATAATTTTTCGTTGTTAGTTAAATTTTCAGCCTTTAATAGACCACAGTCTCTAATATTGAAAAAAAAAATATTTCTCGAGTGATAACGTCCCATCGTCCATGACATTTTACACGACCGTTCGGTTGGATATAATGAAATAAAAAGTAAGCAACAAACTACAGATAATGTATATTTTAAAATAAAACAATAAATTTTAAAATGGTAATATTTTATGGTGCTATAAAAACGTAATGGCGTCAACTAATCAAAATTACGAGACATTAAATTATGAAGCAACCTTCAATATTACGTGTTCCAGAACTTCCATATTATTATAATACACGTTAAGAATGTTATTTGACCTCAAACTTTTCCCATTCAGTTACGGCAAATTGCAGTTTCTTAATATAAAATACAGATGGGGACACGTGTTCAAGAATAGCTTGATGTGCATTTTCCGTCGTGTACCGCTTGGAACGCCACGTGAAAGGCAGAAAAAACGCCAGATGTCAGGGTGTCAGAAGCGTGGATGCCCGTAGTGAGCGAGACAGAGGTGTCAGAACAACAAGCGCGAGGCTGCGGGTGCACCACATCTGCTTTCGCGCGCGTTTGACTGTGCGTCGGTACACCTGCCTGACGCGATCCAAATGAAATGGGCGCCATGAAAGGGATTCCGCCATTTGGGATTCCGCCACATATGCGAAAACATTTGAATGTTTTTATCACTTGCAAAAAATCATCTTCGCATTACAACTATGCTTGTCGGAATGGCTCGACTATATTTTGTTTCAAAAACCACCTCGATGGCTCTTAAGTGGCAATAATATTAAAACAAGACACAACATATTAAAACGTCTCAGTGTCTCTGAGCCAACGCGCTGGACCATGAATCCATATTTCTCGGGTTTAAATATCGGCCGAGGTGCACGACATCTGACGGAGGCCAATCTGAGATTTCGGTTCTACGTCAACAGATCTGTAGTTAATCAAAATAAACCTGCAATTTTTTTTTTATTGGGGCGTGTTAAGTGATTTTTGTTTGTTTGGATTGTAAAGCCCTAAGTTCTGAATATTTGCTTTGCTTTACCTTAGTTCGGAGCGCAGCCAACGCTACGGGCTGATGAAGCCACCGAAGCAGCGCCAAGAGCGCGAGGTCAAGCAGTTCGTTCTCTTAAGGCCGGTTCTCACATGCAGCGAAGCGCTGATGTAGCGCTGTTCACGTGCCGTCAGCTACTTATCGTCTGCCATGAGCAACCGTTTTGACGGTGCGAGACAAAGCTGGTGAACGCTCTCGTCAGCACGCGATTAGCGCGAGCTCAGCGCTATGCTTAAACAGGCCTTTAATGTGCCTGTGCGGTCGGGCTAAACTAGAGCCAATAAATAACCTACGCTTCATACACGTCTTGGTGCCTAAAATGATGGTTGTCAGTTATCTGAAGTTTTATCTCAAATCACAAGAACCCCTTTTCCGTCCCCGCGGATTGTAGAAAAATCCTATGCAACTTGCCACATGTGCCAAAACCAACACAAAACATTCTAAACTTCACATGTGGCCACTTGCGTGAGTAAACGATCTTGTTTGAAAAACAAAATTGCGATTGTATGAAATCACGTGGGAAAAACTCGTTCTCAGCACGCGACTGTCGGCATGCACTGAATACTCATAATCGGCACCCAGATGATTGGTATCTGTCAGCAGGTGGAGTTTTTCTATCAACCCAGAGTTATAATCTTTCCTTCTTTCTGTACAAAGCAATCAGGAAACAACTTACACCAAATCTGAGAGTAATAAAGTACTATGAACATTCAAACTTATGGGCCTGAGCTGTATATGTGTACAAGCTTTAACTTTCGATGCATCCTTAACTTTCGATACGCTCAACGATACTGTAAAATGTAGCGCTGTTTCAGCCTGAATCAGCATGCCATGTGCGTGCTTACACTATATTTTATACAACGTTAAACTCTACCCATTTGCATCTTTTTCATTTTTGTACACCACTACTTGCGCGCATAAATCCCCAAACTAAGACTGGTACATTGCTTAAACTCCGTGCAAAAGCTATCCACAGACACAGAATATTTGCCTAGCCAGTCATTGAATTTATTACTGTACTCGCATAAAATTAATTCTTATCATTTATTGCTGCAAGTTAATTTTTAACTTTGGCATTTTTTTCATCATGACTCCCGCACCTTTCCCACTTTAGCTTTACCAAACTCAATATTTAAACCTGAATGTCATTTTTTTGTGTTTTCTAGTCTCGTGGTTTTGGTCAAAATAAACACCCAGCTACATAAATAAGACACCTGACCGCCCAAATAATAGTTCATTTGTTTTGATTCTTGAGGTATTTAATTCCTCAAGCTAGAAGTTTGGAAACCCAAGTCTATCACGTCATCACGTTCTCCTGGAAATCCACAAAGAGCCAAACACATGCACGACAAAAGGACCGGCCCGTCATATAAATCCGACCACATTGAACAATGTGTAATTGGCCTCCGAAATCCCCGCGGGGTGCTAACGGCACACAGGCAATTTTATATTTTTCAATGCGTCGGTTGTTTTGTTGTGCATATGCCTTGCCATTTGGCTCAGGATAATTTTCGCGTCTTGTTCTGACCACATCTGCTGGAAGCGTGAGCTCGGAGCGTAGGCAACTGGCCCCCTTGCACGAGAACTGGCCCAGCCGTGCGCGTTCCAAAAAAAGCTCGTGCAGAGAAAAACAAGCAAAGGACCAGGGATGTTAAATTTAGGATATAGAAAAATACCCCACTTTATCGAAGCGCCACCACACAGGATTTCTCGCATTGATGTACAGGCCTGGAAGGCGATCACACAGTCATATCTTGGTTCAGAATCACATTAACCAAGGGTGGGGTTGCACCTTGAGCTTGCAAACGCGTTATGTACACGACTGCCAGTAACCCCACACCCTTTTGTGGGAGGAATGGATTGCTCACCCCCAGGCAACAAAGCACCTACCGCACTTCAGGTCCTCACTGACCACTGGTCCCTTTGCTGAATCCATCCGCGAGACATGGGCCGGACGGGCCTTCTGACCGGAACGTAGTTATTAAGCACAATGCATTTTTGCTCTCTTTTTTAACCCAGTAGCGTTAAGGAGCTCGTGTCTCAGAAAAGCCAGCGTCGGTGACGTTGGGACGGGAGAATCCCGATTAATATATAGGGTCATGACGTCACAGGCACATTACCTTTCTTTGTTTAGGGGTTAAAAGCGCTAAAAACGACGGACGAGTAGGAGAGACACACACCACAGAGCGCTACTTGCAACTGGTATAATGTTGGAAAAACAAACGTACCGCGAAACCAACAAGACACACATCCGATTCAGTTCCAACCGCCGCTTATCACATTTCGTACTCTTACACCGTGCATGATCGTAAAAACGATAACTTCGATTCAAACAGGGTTATCGATGGGGCACTTACACACGTACCTTCGTCACACTCGGAAATAAAAAACGCTTCCGTTATCTCCCTTGTCTTTCTATTTTTGTTTAGTTCCAAGATCACGGTGTTGTCTAAATAGGGTAAACACTAACACCTATTGCAATGCACCGCGAGATTGCCAGAGGGGGCGGACCTCAATGACAGGGCATGTTCGCTCAGTATTTCGTTCACGCATCGCCCCGACTACCCCACGTATACCCTTCCACAAGACAGAGGAATTCTGTACACAACCCCCACTCTGCATTCTACGTATTTTGTTGCGTGCTTTTTCTGACAGATATCTACCCGTGTGTCACCCCGTTCCACCCTTCCACATAGCTTGCTTAATTTCAGTGGAGCTGAAAGGAGAACCGAAATGCCATGCTTTTCCCCCACCTTTTTGATGTTATGGCTAACGTTATGTATATACGGTATCACCACTGGTCTCTTATCTGGTTTGCCCCACTCTTCCCTCTTCCCTCCTCCGCGAAACTTCTTTAGCAAGCCATCTACCACCCCCTTAATGATCAAGCAGGGGAAACCTCCCTTCTCCAGCTTCCTCACTTGTAACCCGAAGGTGTCGGCTACGCAGTGCGGACAAGACTTCATTAATCCCGTATGGAAATTTTATATCTGGGCCATATCTGGCCATATCAAACATTATATGATTATATACGGCTTATATACAGTCTTATCTGGCGTATATACAGACATATCTGGCGTATATACAGCCTGATATGGCGTATATGCAGACTTATCTGGCGTATATACAGACTTATCTGGCATATATACATCCTGATATGGCGTATATACAGACTTATCTGGCGTATATACAGCCTTATCTGGCGAATATGAAACCTTATCTGGAATGTATACAGCCTCATCTGAGGTATATATACTTCGTTATCTGTCGTATACAGCTTTATCTAGCGGCCGGTTTTCACCGGCCGCTTTTTTTGTGACGCGCCGACGCGTCACGAAAAAGCGTTAGGCCGACGCGTCACGAAAAAGCGTTACGCCGACGCGTCACGAAAAAGCGTTACGCTGACGCGTCACGAAAAAGCGTTACGCCGACGCGTCACGAAAAGGCGTTACGCTGACGCGTCACGAAAAAGCGTTACGCCGACGCGTCACGAAAAATCGTTACGCTGACGCGTCACGAAAAAGCGTTACGCCGACGCGTCACGAAAAAGCGTTACGCCGACGTGTCACGAAAAGGCGTTACGCTGACGCGTCAAAAGCGTTACGCCGACGCGTCACGAAAAAGCATTACGCCGACGCGTCACGAAAAAGCGTTAGGCCGACGCGTCACGAAAAAGCGTTACGCCGACGCGTCACGAAAAAGCGTTACGCCGACGCGTCACGAAAAAGCGTTACGCCGACGCGTCACGAAAAGGCGTTACGCTGACGCGTCAAAAGCGTTACGCCGACGCGTCACGAAAAAGCATTACGCCGACGCGTCACAAAAAAGCGTTACGCCGACGCGTCACGAAAAAGCGTTACGCCGACGCGTCACTAAAAAGCGTTACGCCGACGCGTCACGAAAAAGCGTTACGCCGACGCGTCACGAAAAAGCGTTACGCCGACGCGTCACGAAAAAGCGTTACGCCGACGCGTCACGAAAAAGCGTTACGCCGACGCGTCACGAAAAAGCGTTACGCCGACGCGTCACGAAAAAGCGTTACGCCGACGCGTCACGAAAAAGCGTTACGCCGACGCGTCACGAAAAAGCGTTACGCCGACGCGTCACGAAAAAGCGTTACGCTGACGCGTCACGAAAAAGCGTTACGCCGACGCGTCACGAAAAAGTGTTACGCCGACGCGTCACGAAAAAGCGTTACGCCGACGTGTCACGAAAAAGCGTTACGCCGACGCGTCACGAAAAAGCGTTACGCCGACGCGTCACAAAAAAGCGTTACGCCGACGCGTCACGAAAAAGCGTTACGCTGACGCGTCACGAAAAAGCGTTACGCCGACGCGTCACAAAAAAGCGTTACGCCGACGCGTCACGAAAAAGCGTTACGCCGACGCGTCACGAAAAAGCGTTACGCCGACGCGTCACGAAAAAGCGTTACGCTGACGCGTCACGAAAAAGCGTTACGCCGACGCGTCACAAAAAAGCGTTACGCCGACGCGTCACGAAAAAGCGTTACGCCGACGCGTCACGAAAAAGCGTTACGCTGACGCGTTACGGTTACGCCGACGGCGACGCCGCTTATGCCAGAAGCAAGCGCCTGAGAGCTGCGCTCAAAAAAAAAAAAAGTTAAAAAGTGCTTTGTTAGTTAATTGTAAATGACTAAATCTAAATAGCACAAATAATCCCAAACCTCTAGCTTTGGCAAGCTAATTAAGATTGGGATTATTTGTGCTAATTTTCGCGAGGATTTCAATGTAGCTAATTATTTCGAAATGTAACATTACGTCCGAATTGTTCGGGAAACCCATTTTTTGGGGGGAATTGTAGGTGATTCGCCAGGTTTACGAAAATCAAGTCATTTACAGCATTAACTTTCCTGTTTGGCATTCCAGGGCAAAACGTAATAAGTAAGATAATTTAGATATTTAACAACTGTATATTCCCCTGGGTTTGTATTTCCTAATATTATTGTTAGGAAGGTGATGCTTTTACATTGTGTACTCGGTGCTATATAAGTGGACGAAAAGAATTTCTAATTTGTTTTGAAATGTTTTACAAAACTAGCTGTTTTAAGAAAAAGACACTATTTTTCACTTCTCAGCAAACATTTCAAAAAGCTCTTGTCCAATTCAGTATGCAATGTAACTTATCACTTTCCTAACATTAATATTGAAGGAAGCATATATAAAACTGTGTCAATATTTCATTGTTAATTATCTAAATGAATTCGTTTATGGCAGTCATACTTCGCCCTCGAATGCCCAACTAAATATGACAGCAGCCTCTTTGGACTATTTTCCTTTTTGTTTAAATAAATAAAAGCTGCTTTGAAGCAAATCAAGATAGCAGGAGACATGACCTTTCATTCAAAGAATAGAATAATTACAATTGATAAATTTTCACTAAATATTCTTGCCCTTTTTACCTCGTCGAGTAGTCTATTTGGGTAGATAGAGAAGCCTTTTTTTTAAATGCGCAATTATGACCAGACTTCCATTAAATATGTGCAGTTATAAGACTGCAAACCCTGTGTGGCTGTCAAAGTTACTCGTAAAGCAACTTGAATAAATTTGTTATTTTGCCGAGTAGTCTGCAAAACGAGTTCGTCGGATTGCTTTCAAGGCCTGTACATATATTTTCGTTCACTTCAACAATTACTGTAGAATTCACTTACTTGATGCATCGCACTGCAGTAATCCAATTCTGTCGCCGTGTCGCTTCCCAAGATCTCGAAGGGAAGCGGTGAAGTTTGACGCTTGAGTCACCTTCGTGACTATGGCAGTCTTTCACGCAGCAGTAGCGACATTTATTTTTTGGGGGAACTCTAGGAGTAGGCGAGATGTCACAGGAGCCCGGTGAGGTCATAGAGTCGTAAAGCCGGGAGTTACTTTTAAGAACATATGTTTCCAAAATGGCTCACGCCGATCCGAAATGCCACATTCACACGTGGTTTCTTAAATGCGCCCACCCGCAATCCCCGCGATCCTGGCCGTCCTGGTTCACCCATTGTTTTATTTGGCAGCCACTAGATGGCGCAACGTGTAGTGCCAAGCTGCATTGCCGGTTAATATTTGGGTAACTTTCAATGAGGGGAGGGTGTGGAGAGATTCGTATTATCGAGATTCTGCCTTGTTTGCCTGCCCGCCCCTCCCCCCTTGCACACACACACACACACATTGTCGTTGCCCAAGGCGCCTCTGACTGTATGTTGCAAAACCTAATTTGTTTTGATCTGTATAAAAGCAGAAATTAATTTACTGACAGGGTGACAGTGCTGGTGGGCCCGAATCTAATTATGTACTTGCAGGACGACTTCATTTTATGACTTCTTTATGCAGCATAACACGAGACAGTCATTGCTTACTTGACATGCGAGTAGTAGCAACGACAAGAGTTGGTAAGGTTGGCACTATCGCACGTGAATAAATACTATCTTAAAGGCGTGATTTCAAAAGGTAGTATTCATTTATTTAGCGCATAAAACAGCCTGGTTGTGGCAACATCATAAGCAGCATACCACTTTAACGATAGTGACCACAGCACCCTCGTGTGACCTCACTAAAAGTACCGCAAGGAAGAGCTGACACTACCTCCACAATTTTGCGTCCTCACAAATCATAAAAGAAGTGAAAGTGATTGGCTGATGGTGTGAAAACCAGCGAATCGTTTTCACTTGTTTTATGATGCATTACTGAAATCTCACCCTATTAGTAACTGTAGCGTACATTTTGTTTGGGCATATGCATGCTTCCTTCAATTACTACAACAAAGACATAGGGTTGAATGATTTGACTAACATAGCTCCTTAGCATGGGGCTAGATTGATGTTGTGAAAGAATATTGTGCTTTATTTATACTGCATGCACGTCATTTGGGATTACGTGGTGTGGCTAACGTTTTCTTTATTAAAGCTACAGTATGTCCTAAACGTATAAGCGAATCAAGATCTTGATGTTACTTGTCTCTTTAACCTTCAATTTTCTCTCCTAGGTGCTGCTGTGGCTGCTCCACCTGGTGAGGCTGTGGCCTTTTCTTGGCCACCTTTCTTTGCTGTCCGGGATGGTGAGGTACGTATCTGGGCCTACAGGGCACTTTGTCTATTGTTTCCACTCCATTGGCTTATTCTGGAGAACAGAATAATGACACAAAAGACAAGGACTTAAACAGGCAGGCACACAAATAGACAAACACAGGTACTGGCTTAAAGGTGGACTAAAGACGTTCCTGAGATCGTCTGTTCTTGGTGATAACTAGGATTCCATGTTTACGGAGTTTATTTTTCGTCAAATTCGGAGGGTGTTTTTCGGAGTTATTTTTTCCTGAAAATTTGGAGTTTATAGGAGTTTATTTTTGTTTGACTCCAAAATATTTGAAATTCGGAGCCTAATTTCGCAGTGTTTCTTATGAAAAACAAAAAAAAATATCCGGGTGTATACGTATGCTAGATAAGGAAAAATAAAACGCGCTTATGTCAAATATTATTTCTTCAGCTTCGTTTGGTGTTGGTGCCATTGCCATTGGCAATACTAATTTGTTCCACGGCAAAAGTTGCACACATCTGTGGCTTGGATAAACGCCGACACCTTAAAAATAAACTCGTGGAGGTAGTGGCTGGGAAGCACTTATTCATCCCATCCTATTCCATGCTACCCCGCGGCCGCGCTAGGTGGAGTGGTAAAGGATGTAATAGGGAAGCTTCATCTGCCCCTCTTCCAATTTTATGCAATCTCTAGGATCCATATATAGCTTTAGACACAACCTCTCTTCCTTTTAAAACACAAATAGTATGACCCAAACTGGAAACCAATACAGGGGCTTTTGTCGTGACCCGAATGCACAATGACAGGTCGTTCTGAACCTTGACAAGATGATCGGTAAGACCCATTTTTGTCAATGAACCGAGATTTGAAAGATAACTGTGGTGGCATTTTCCTGGGACCATTGACCCTTTGCGCTGATCAAACTTAATTATAAAATACCGTCTTTATTTAGTTTATTGGAAGGGGAGCAGGGGGGGGGGAATAATTGGCATATCGAAATTCGGAGTTTATAGGATAAACCGAATTGAATAAAATTTTATTGGCAGGTGTTTTTTGGAGATTTTTAGATTTATCCGAAAACACGGAGCCCTTGTGATAACCCATTCGATGGGCTCTAAGGATCCTAAATATCCAAAAATTATGCTCGTTTGATGCCTATTTTCCTACTAAAAATAGAAATAAAAGAAGATGGTTCATGTCCTGCCATTGGACGAGAAGGTGAACTATCTTCGAAAAAGCGTACATGCGGATGAGAGTGACAACAGTGCTATCTGACAGCCGTGTCCCACAAATTACAGTTTCGCAGTGCCTATAGGGAGTATTCACTGGCGGCCATAGCTGTGTGCGCGAATGTTGACCGCGTGCTGATGGCGAGCTTCCACAGTTCTTCTGCAACGTGCATTCCGCACCATCAAGAGTGCCGGTCTTAGCAGCCTATTGATGTGAGCTCGTTCTGAGCATGCGCTCTAAACAGTGACCTCAAATATGGCAGCCAGTGAATACCCCCTATAACACCTATCCAGGGGTTAGTAAGCTAGCCCGCTTCGCTAGTATAGACTAGCAAAGAAGGAAGAGGTGAGACATCTTGATGTCTATTTCTGAACACAGAAAGGGAAGGTAGTGAATTATGGTGATGGCACACTCATTCGTATTTTCTTTTTCATGTCTTGCCATGAAGTGGGGCCAAAGGTATTTCTTTCACAACGCTCGGCTGCCCCGAAACTGCACGTATTTGTACAAAACGTGGGCAATGCACAGCAGTATACTTCCTTCGTACTTTGCGATGTTGAATTTAAAAATGGTCAAATGGTTCTTTAAAGGGTACCTACAATATCATGTATGGGAAAGGCACATGAAACAATAGTTTTTAACTCATTATTAGTATTTGATGTGTACAGCAATAATGGACCTCCTTTCTTTGTTAATGCATATTTCTTTCTTAATGCATATTTCAAATCTGAAATTCCTTCTCTTAAAGGGGCGCTCGGGAGCTTTCTAAGATGGCCTATTTATGGCCGTAACACATTCAATGTGCTCTAAGCATCCAAGAAATTTAAAGTTACAATCATGTGCACCTTATTTCACTAATAAAATCTGATAAAAGATAGTGAATCTCAGATTTACAGATGGCACCACCGAACCTGGCCGAATGTAGGCAAACAACGAACGGGGCTCATCGGACAATCACAAGCGATGGCTTCCCGTGCGGACAAGCAGCTGACCAGTCCTGGTCGTCCTCATAGGAAGCCCTCGCTTGCAATTGACTGACGAGTGTCTTTCGCCGTTCCACCCTATTCGCCTTGATTTGGTTCAACCACATTCGCTGTTTTTAATCGCATTTTTAATAGTGAAATAAGCTGCACATGATTGTAGGTTTTGGACTTTTGGGATGCTTAGAGCACATAGGTTGAGTTAGGAACATATATAGGCCATCCTGGAATACTAGGGAGTGCCCCTTTAATATATGTCATTTTTTATTTATATATAAGTACAATTCAGCATATGAGTAAAACAAACCAGGAACATGATTGCAGACAACAGCGGAGAGCCCATTTGTGTTGCCTGTATTTCTCCACTTTTTATGCATTTGCTTGACAATGTTACTTACTGCAGATTCATCTTGGACCTGACATCAAAATGCGAGAGGCAGCATTTGCACACGCCGTGGAAAAGGTTGCCACCCCTGGTTCTCAGAATGGTCAGCCGATCACTATGGGAGCCTGCGGAGCTCTTCGATAGGAGTGTGTCAGGGCAAGCGTGCAGGCGTCTTCTCTAGGAGGGTGCAGTGGGCAAGAAGCCCCTAACACGAAAAAATTGACGCTCTGACAGGTGGGTGTTTCTGATCAACCTGGAAGTGCACAGGATCTGTTGTGACTGAGCTGTGCACATAATGTGTGTATAGTGTGAGTTATTATTTACTACGATTTTAGATATTTTTATGAACCTATTATTGATTTTGCCTTGTGCAGCACACATGTACATTCAGAGGAACCATGAGGTCAGACTAGGTGAATGTGGGCAGACCAGGAGAAATGCAGCGTGAAGCGCAGCGCTTGCTTTGCACACTGGGAGCGAGCCCTTGAGGTTCGATTTACAGTCAAACCTGATAATATCGAACCTGGTTAATTCAAACTATTTGTGAACGGACTAGTAGCTGCAATAAAAATGCATAGCGTAATATGCGGTTACATCGAACGAAAATTGCAGCATCTCCCGATAGATCGAACTGCCAAGAGTGCCGTAAAGCTCTGCAAGCTGGCTTTCCCCTAGCGAGTCAATATCTTGGGGGAAAGCCAGCTTGCAGCAGTAGGCTTCTGGCTTGTGAACTTAATAGACGATTTGCTATTTTCCCAAGCGCCCCGGCCCGCGCGCGAGCTATTGTGGGAGTGATTGTCCCTCGCCTGGCCGCTCTGCCTTGAGATCGCATTGCCTTGTCGCTTGCCACCTCTTAATCCTCTGTTTTTCGATTCCATTACCTATTTTTATCTGTTCAAGTATATTTTTGATTGCTTCTAAGTGTTTCTATTCTCTTCTGTGTGCGATATTTCTTGTATATGTATATAGTATTTGTGTCTTTATTTTTCCTTTTTCGACGGGAGTGCCGACAAACAACAAGCCGCTTCGCGCGTCGTTCCCCGGGTGAGTACTACCGTTGATACTGATTCCTATTGCGCTGTTAGCTGTTCATTTTGTTTCAATTTGACCCGCGTGCAGTCCAGGGGAGCCGTTTATGAACACCCGCGCACATGTCAAAGGGGTAGGCAGAGCTCTGAATCAGCAATCGCGACGCGAGAGCCAAGTGCGCTGTGATTTGGCCGCCCGCGCCCGCTACATTGACTCGCACTATAGCGTATGCCTTCGAGTGCCGCTTAATTGACCAAGATACAGCACGCCGCATTGTCGCCGCGAATCATTTGTCCGAATGCCTGCGAAACCGTAACACCGTTCGGCATATCCAACGCTGCGGCGCCTGACAACTGCACGCAGCGGCGCGCAGCGGTCAGCACTTGAAAAAGGGTGTTTTCAACTGACAACCGCTTGGCAAAGTGGTTCTCAACCATCGATGTTTCGCGGACCCCTTGTGGATCGGCGGAGATGATGGAGGACCCCATTCGTGGGGAAGGGAGGGGAAAGCTATAAGTTAAAGTTAATAATGACTTAATAAATGGATATGACTAGGGGTTAGTGTGAAGTCGACTTCTCTTATTGACAAACACATGGTTTCCTGGCTTCCGGGCACGGTGGTGTCACTGCAGCGGCCTTCCGGCACGTTCCCTGAGCATTTCGCGTTGCCACCAGAGATGAGCGAGTCCTTCTGGTCTTTCCAGCACACACATGGCGAAGCCATAGAAGCAACTCAATAGAAAACTGGGGACCTCTGTGGAGGCACTTCGCTACAAATCTTTGCATTTTTTTTCCGTCAAATGCAGGGAACGCTTTGTGGTACTGTGCCTCGTCAGAATGTCTGTGTTTGGGAAACAGAAATTGTATCTAGTTTCGGGTTCTGGGGCGTGCAGAATAAATGTATCGCGATCGAGGAGCCTTCGCTAATTCGCCGTGGCCGCTTAGTACGTCTCGCTCGTCTCGCCTCGGCCAAGAGACTACTTCCTTCGCGACGCTCCGGAAAGCGCCGCGACGGCCACTGGTTACGCATTTGTTCTTCCTCTATCTCTATGCTGGGTTCTCGTTTCGTGCGCGGGACTGCATTTCCAAGAGTCGGGCTAAGCACGTTGGCTGCTTTCCTAGTCTCTTACCACTTTGTCCCTACCGTAGTTCGTAGTTACACAGTGCCCCATTCATTGTTACGGTTGCATTCCCCTCGCAGTTACCAGTTGCGCACCCTTCGGGCTCATCGAGGTACTCAGTACCTTTGTTTATCCGTGCTGCTCGAACCCGTCCGCTCTTCAAAGGGCAAGCACTCACTCATTGGGCCCTTCGGCCTCGTTGCAGTTAAAAATTGCGATTGCTGACTCTTCGCCGCTCGCTTCTCAACTTAAACGGTCGAAAGCGCCTGCAGGTTCGTCGCTCCTCGCGGGAGAGTCTCAACAATTCATGCCCATCCGGCCTTTGTCGTGGCTTTTCTTGGTCGGAGCCACGGTGCAAATAGGTACATGTAGGTGTGGACACCACACGCATTGGAGCTGCCAGACAGTCATCTTATTGCAAGTGGTGCCACCAGACGACTCCTCGATAAGCGGTTAGTGGAAGCCCGTCGGATTCCAGGTTACTCGTGGTTCTACGTAAAAGACAGGCTTGTTTGTAAAGTCGTTTTTCGAGTGTGCCGCACCACGGCGTCTGTGGTACGCGTGTTGCTTAGACACAGCTTCGTCGTTGACTCTAGTTTCGTGTCTCAACGGTGCCAAGAATGGCTTTATGAATGTGTGGAAGGGGATAAATCTCTGGTGCAGCGGCCGAACCGACGTTCGACGAGGTCGAATCAGACGCACCAAGCGAAAAGCACACACGCCATGGCAACGAAACACTTCTTTCTTTCTTGATTACGCCGTCGGCATTGGTTACTCAGGCTCGCACTCACGGGACATTATCTGGTCGATCTCGTCACGTTTCCTGTGCCGCACGTCCTCGCCTAAAGAGTAGCTTGCACCATGTTTGGAACATAGACTGTTCTTCTGCAAGGTTGACGACTGGTCGTTGTCGCTGTCCACGAGCGTAGCCGAGAACGAGGCAGACGGTTTCAAACGGGAGCGGCACTTGGCAGTCATATTCAACCGGTGCGTACCGTCCCACCCCGCCCCACGCATCTAAAGCGTTCCCAAGCGGCAACGAAATCGCGGCGCTTGCCGCGTGCCGTCCGCTTTGGTTTTTGTCGACAGACTAACTGCAGAATGGGAGTCTGCATGTCCGTTACTGCCGCCACGCCACCGTCGAGATGGCACTTTTATGAGCCAATCGGGCGTGAGTCGAGAGACCGCCTTTGGGGATGCTTTAACGCTCCGGACCCGGGCTCCCGGGGCTGCGTTCCTGACCCTGCTGCCCGCGTGCAGGGACGTCTCGGGGTTCGGCCTTCCGTCTGCCGGCGGACCTCTCCCGCTGGGGCCCCAAGGAGTGGCTGGCACGCACCAGGGCCATGCTGGACTAGGGGGGCTTCGACGGCGGCGGAGTCGACCTCTGCCCCGACCTCGGGGCGAGACCCGTGAGCACTTCCGTTTCTCCTCAGAATGGCGGCATGGGCGTCTGTCGGGTGCACTCTTCGGCTGCTGTCGCGCCGCTAAAGCATCGTACGAAAGGCGGTCTGCGAACGTTGTCGGACGCCAGTATTGTTCCTTGTACGGTCGGTCCGGTTAGATTGGTCAAACAAAAAGTCTGTATGCGCTTTTGAAGCACGCAAATGTATAAAGCCAACGTGCATGGGGCCTGTCCACAGTTAATTTTGTTACAGTGTTTGCATCAAACGCTCTACGATATACGAGCAGTGGGACTTTGGCGTTACGGTTCACTGGTGTTTCCTTGGGTTTTACACACCCTTCTTTCCACGCTTAGGCGAAATAATTTTGACAAAGCGACTATGTTGTAGATAGTGCGCAGATTTTATTGCATTAATACCGCCGTGCCTAGCGTCCACGGTCAAAAGCCTTTACGACGAAGTCGTGACTATTTTGACGTTCGTGCTCAAAATTTTTAAAATCATTTGGACGGTCGCGGCGCTGCTTCCTGAAGACGGGAAAATATTAAAAAAATTATTCAAACGTCCCCCGTCAAAATATGTTTCTCCTTAATCTAACATCCCAAACTTGGAACTTTGAAGCTTTGGATTTCGAACTGGGATGTGATCGAAAGTGGCAGGCAAACAAATATCATCTTGCTTGCGCGCAGCGTCGCGGTTCAACGAGCATTTTCCGAAAACGAAGATCACGCAGTCAGCTGCTGTTCTTATGACCTTTTAAGTGATGCAGAATGCAAAACTTCTCTAAGTACATCAGCTATTGGGCCGCATGTAACATTTGCTCAGTTGTGCCCAACATTCAGAATGCGGCACGGTTGCTTTTCACGATTTATTTTGCGCATTTTCTTCAGACCAAAAAGCTGAATGTCATAAAATGTGCAGTTGATTGGAAAATGCGCATATCTTGTACAACCGTGCCAGAACCTTGGTTCGTCCGCACCGGTCAAACATCAAGTAGGCATTGTTTGCATTCACAACCTTTTATTTCTAACGTTCCAGTCATTTCGTAGTTAACTTGCGCGTTATACACGAACCAAGAAGAAAATCTAAATTGGAGAACGAACTTGCGAAACCCATTTGAAAACGGGGCGGGAGCCAGATGCAAAGCGAGACTGCAACCGTACAAAGACGCGCTTGCACGATATGGAGGCGCAAAAAGAGTGCCAAATTTCTCAGTGTTTTATGTAGTGCACGCACTTAGATTTGTTACGTGCTGGCAAGATAGGGGTTTATTCAGCTCGCCTTTGTTGTGGATGTAAAAGTTTTAAGTGAGACACGTGCCGAAATGACGTACGAGGGCTCTGAACATCGCCGTCAGGCGTGCCATGTCCGAAAGGAACAACTGTTGAGCCAGTCCCACACTTGCACTGAATAAGATACTTCCACTGCCAACTAAGACCGAAACTTCTTATGGCGAATTCCACTAATCGTTTTGGAGCGTGCCAAGATAGACTTTTCTGGAGCGCGCCTATTTCACTGGGCGATCGGGATCGAGACGGACGTGTTCCACTTGTCATTTTGGATCAGCTCGCACTCCAGATCTTGATCCGGATCCGAGAAAAGTTGCTCCGCTGATTTCAGTGGATTCGACCGGAAGCCAGCCTGGCCAGCCCTCGGCGCGCACACGGGACTCCCTTTCTCGTCTGGCATCTAGCCTCGGAAGAATTCGTAGTGGCCACTCGCGAAGTTCCACACGCTTTACTGCTGCTTCTGCTTGATGACAGTTCGTGGTCAGGTTTGCTCGAGCAGCTCCTTCAGCAACAGCGGCTCAACCTAACTAGCAGCAACGACGAGGATTGCTTTTATGTCCCGCATAAATTCGACTGCCTTTTTGAACCTCCGCAGAAGAGGCCTAAAATCGAGACATACCACCGTTCATGAGGATTCCGATAAAGAGGCAAGTGGGCTACGCTGATGCACATCGCTTATCGACACGCATCTTTCACATCATGATTAACTTTGCTCAAGCGTTGAACACGTGTTGTTACCGCCGCAATTGCAAAAACATGGGATTCGGGATTTGGGACCGCGGACAGGGAATTCCCGGGAAGGTGAATGACGGGAAGGCATCTGCCGATCACGGAAAGTGGTCATATTCCACTGGGGATACGGAGGCGGAGTGACTCCGTTCGGATTGCTTGCTTCATCTTGGGTCTGATTTACTGATCTCGTCGCGCTCTAAAACGACCTGTGGAATTCGCCATTAGACACGCCACACATGACTCAGTCAACACAGCACCATCAGAAACTAAACGTAACGAAAGCACGAAACGGCTACCACTGCGACGGCTGTATCGACGGGAGACATCGAAATAATAAAGCCACTATTTTGGCGGTTTATGGAAGTGATGCGAAAGACATCAAAATAACTTTTTAGATATATTGACGTCGGATGTCGAAATAGTCGCTGCCTTACGGCGAATTCCGTGGGATTGGCGAAATATTTTGTTGTAGAAGTCCCTTAGTGACGAATCAATCGAGTGCGAAAAAGAATGGGAGCCTTCGCGTTAGTGTGGCGTATTCCAGTGCAGCGTGCAAGCGGTGCATTCTGGGTGCATAGTCATCTTTGTGTCCTTGACAGCAGAGAGCTAAGACTGTACTGTGCTGCCGGAATTAGCGTTCACGTCGGAATTAGCCGAGACTTGCTGCAGAGTTACTAGGAATTTAACGTACGCTTTATCGTTCTTCAGAATTGTTCCATATGGTGTAGCACACTCGAAGAATTAAGAATGTTTCCGGCACGAACCGATCCTTCTTTGTTGCGGGAGTGGCAGACTGCGATCGTATTCCAAATGTCATTTGTTCGGCGCATCCTTTTAAGTTAACGCTTTCCTAGCATGCGCCTGCGAGCCTTCCACTTTTGGCGCGCCCCTTGCGCGCGCACTGAGCGGGGCTCTCTTTCCCAGGACCCGGAGGAGCCCCCAGAAACGGCGAGGGCGCGGCACGCCCGGATGGTTCGGGAGAGCGAGGACATGGCCGCCAGGGTGGTCCGCCTCCTGGAGGGACAGCAGTGACCCTGCACGCTCGGACACTGCCCGCTGTACAGCGTGCTTCGCTTCACTATTTATTGCTGACCGGGGACTGGCTTTTTAGTATCTGTTTTCATTTCCCTTTGTTTCTTTCATGTTTTAGAGCGTAAGATGTACAGTAAGCGCGGTTTTAATGCCTTTTATCCCGTCTATTAAATGGATGTGTTCTCCTTCAACCACAGTCTTGTTCATTCAAATCTGGACGGAAGCGTGCACGTTTAAAACCCCTCGGCGCGTTTGTCTTACCAGTAGCGTCAAATGTGCCGATGCGCGTGACCAGCACGTTGAGCAGCTCTTAGGAGCAAATGCCGGCGCAGTGCTGAAACGAAAGAGGCTAGGAAGAGCGAATTTTATCCAGGGGCTTTGCGCAGGTGTGGCTTCAAGGTGGTTCCAAGGTGGAAAGGAGGTCTACCTCGAACTGCCTCTCGTGTGCGGGTGTGGCTCACCCAGTTCTCGTTCGTCGCCCCGTGGCAATTGCGGGAATACGTGGAGGCGCGGTGCCGTAGGGATCTGAACCGGGTCGAGCGAGACTCGGTGTCTGCGAGATTTCGCTCCACTCTTGGCCGAACTGAGATACTTCGACCCTGCAGCGCAGCAGCCCGGTTAATCCCGTTGCTGGGAAAACCTGGCACGGTTTCCCCGGCAACGAGAGAAATTGGCCGCAGCCCCGGACGATTAAGAAATATATAATAGCCCTTTCCTCTTAAACACTTCGAATCCCACAATCTTCCCTGGTGCCCCCACGGTTTCTCCCAGCCATCCCCGCTGCCTCCATCTCTTGAACGCATCCGATCTGACCACTACCCACACTGTCTCTCGGCGACCGCTGTAGGGACGTTGACGGCGGCTTAAGACAAACTTGAAATACGTATAAATATTGTACGGCTCCACCATATTACAAAGTCGAATCTTCACCTCGGTTGGGAAGGCAAGATTTCGGCCTCGAATAACTCGTTTCCAAAGACATAAAACATTGCTCGGTCATCACAAACGACGAGTCTGTGGAAGAGAAAGTCCAGAGTATTTAATGCCCGTGTAGGGAGAACCTCAATGTCATTGACTTTAATGCGGCGAAAGGATGTATGGACACGCGGGCGCAACTTCGTCACTCAGTCGGCAGGCCCCATATGGCTTTGGGTTGACACTTTATTAAGAGAACAGGAACGACGCCGGGCACATGGCTGTTGTGCGGCGTAGGGTTAGTTGAGTTGCACACGTGGGTGTCAAGGCCGGTTCGTGAAGGAATACAATGTGCCACAAAGGGGGCGCCACCAACTATACAACTTTAAATACATAACACGTCCTTTTTTTTTTTTTTTTTTTTTGACAAGAAAGTTTATGCGAATTTTAAGAGTTCAGAGTCCACACATTCAGCGATACCTTGCTGGCGGCACAACTCGACGGCCTGATCGAGTGGTTCCGGGTATGCGGGGCTGCTGGGCAGGACCTTGGCGAGGTTGGTCGTTTGACCCGAGTTGGTAGTAGTCTTCAGGGGTCGCATTGCTTTTCCAAACGAACGGTCGGGTGTGGAACCGATTTCTTCTGTAATGAGCACCGTCTTCTGCTCTGATTAGGTACGATCGTGGCTGTGGTCCGACTTGGATCACAATTCCGGGTTCCCATTTGTGGTTTCGACGAAAATAGACTTTCTCCCCTTGAGTCAAAGGACGTAGTGGTTTGCTGTGCGCGTCACCATGTCGGTGTTGACGCTTTTGACGGAACTGAAGGCGTGCTTGAGCCTCCTTGATGCTGTAGTGAGGCTGCAGTTGCTGCGGAGCAGCTGGCTTGAGTGTTCTGATCCTGCGGCCCATCAGTAGTTCCGCTGGGGACAGTAGCTGATCCATCGGTGTGTCCCTAAGCTCCATAAGAACAAGAGACAGGTCGTTGCCTTCCTTCAGCGCCTTGGTCAAGCTGTTTTTCACTGTTTGAACTGACCTCTCTGCAAGTCCATTAGACCGTGGGTAATGAGGAGAACTTGGGTTATACGTCACGTCCCAACTCTTGAGAAATCCTTTGAATGCTTCAGAGTTGAATGGCGGGCCGTTGTCACAGACCACTTCTTCTGGAATGCCGAATCGAGCAAACTCCTTTTTTAGGGCTGTGATCACTTTGGTCGCAGAAGTGTCCCCCATCTGCTCTACCGCAATGTACTTGCTGAAGTAGTCCACCACAAGTAGGTAGGTGACACTGTGGAGATGGAAGAAGTCAATGGCGACGATTTCCCATGGTCGTGTTGGAAGCCGTCTGTCTTCCAGGGGTTCTCGCTGGTTCGACCGCTGGTGTTGCTGGCAGAGTTGGCAGTTGGAGACCATTCTTTCGATGTCGCTGTTGATTTTTGGCCAATAAAGGGTTGCACGTGCCTTGTTTTTAGTAGCAACGATGCCTTGATGTGCAGTGTGAAGTCGTTTCAGAGCGTCGTGCTGACAAGGACTGGGAATGACGAGTCGTCTTCCTCGAAAAATGAGGCCATTCGAAATGTGCAATTCATCCTGACAGTGCAGATATGGTTTGGCCAGTGGGTCAACTCTGGGATGTTTCGGCCATCCACTGCGAATGTACTCTGCAACTTTCTGAAGCACTGGGTCTTTTTCAGTTGCAACCCGAAGCTCCTGTAGCTTCTGTGTTGAGGCAGTGATCAGGGTTGCTACCCTACACTCTTCTAGGTCGGATGTCTCTGCACGGACCGAGGTGTCTGGTGCACGTGACAGGGCATCTGCAACTGTAAGGTGTCTGCCTGGCACATACACGAGGTGCACGTCATACCTTTGGAGCCGCAGAAGTAGGCGTTGCAGTCGGGGGGTAATGACGTCAAAGTCCTTTTTGGAAAGTCCAATCAGTGGCTTGTGGTCGGTGTGCACTTCCACAGGTCTGCCATACGTATAATAGTGAAAGTGCTCGCAGGCAAAAACCACTGCGAGAAGTTCTTTCTCAATTTGCGCGTAGTTTTTCTGAGCAGGTGTGAGCGAGGCTGATGCGTATGCAACTGGTTGGTTGTTTTGTAGGAGCACAGCACCGAGTCCATACGCACTTGCGTCGGCTGACACGATCACGGGTTCTTTGTCGTTGAAGAACTTCAGTACTGGCGCCTGTGTCAGAAGGTTCTTCAGTCGGTTGAAGCTTCTTTCCATGTTAGCATCCCAAATCCATGCTGCATTGTTCTTGAGCAGGGCTCGTAGCTGAGCAGTTTCCTCAGATGCACAGGGAACAAATTTTGCCAAGTAGGTAACAGTACCTAAAAACCTGAGAAGCTCTTCTTTTGTTGTGGGAGCCTTCATAGAGGCAATTGCTTGCAGTTTCGCTGGATCTGGCTTTAGGCCATCTGGCGTGAGCAGGTGTCCCAGGTAGCAGAGGCTCGGGACAGCAACTTTCATTTTGGAGGTGTTGAGCTTCAAGTTGTGCTGTCGTGCTACCTCAAGTACCTGTTGGAGCTTTCTGTTGTGCTCTTCGATGTTTCTGGACGCAATGAGGATGTCGTCGAAATAGGGACGTACATTCTCGATTCCTGAGAAGATGCCGTCCATGGCTCGTTGAAAGAGTTCAGGTGCGCTTTTGAGCCCAAAAGGGAGTCGCAAGAATCTGTACCGACCCCACGGCGTGATGAACGTGCACAGTTTGGAGCTGCGTTCATCAAGTGTTAGCTGCCAAAACGCTGACTTTGCATCCAGAACTGTGAAGACTGTGCAGTTGCTCACGTTGGCAAGGAGCTCATCCTGTGTTGGTATGCGGTAGTGTTCGCATTTGATTGCATCGTTCAGTTGTCGGGGGTCCAGACACAGCCTTAACGTGCCATCCTTTTTGGTGACAACCACCAGGGGGAGGACCCAATCTGTTGGTTCTGTAACCTTTGTGATAATCCCCTTCATTTCCATTTGGTCAAGTTCATGCTTCACTTTGTCTTGAACTGCAAGAGGGATCTTCCTAGGAGCTGAGACAGTGGGCACTGCATCATCTTTGAGTGTGATGGAGACAGTGCCAGGTAGTTGACCGATTCCTTCGAAGACATCGGAGAAGGAGTCTAGAATAGCCTGGGTGCTGCTGGGTGGGGAGCAGTCTTTTCTGGTTGTGCCACTGGTCTGCTCATTGTTCACTGCGTGCACTCCGTTAAGGCGGGTGATCAGCTGGAGGTCCTGGCATGCAGATGCTCCGAGGACTGGGACTACATCTTTGTTCGTCACCAGGTATGTCAAAGTATGGCTCTTGCCTCTGACGAGTGATCTAAGTTTGCACTCACCCATTATTGGAAGTCGACTGCCGTCGTATGTAGAAACTCTCACATTGGACACGGTAAGTGTTGGCTGTTGTTGGCACTTTACGAGTGTGCTCTGGGGAATAACGTTCACATCAGCTCCTGTGTCGAGCCTGAAAACAACATCCACCCCATTGATGGTAATGATTTCAGTCCATTCAGATGTTGCGTGGAGCTTCTTCACTGTCAGGCTACCAAGGCAGACGGGTTCGGTATCCAAGGTAGACACTGCGTTGTTCTTCGAGCCGCGTCCTCGGCCTCTCTGGCGGCACACTGAGGCAAAGTGTCCGAATTTCTGGCAGGAGTAGCAGTTTTTTCCATACGCTGGGCAGTTCCGTGGTGGATGACTGGTGCCACATCTTGAGCATCTACGCTGGGCAGGTTCGGTATGTTGAGCAGAGCCGCTGGTCTGTGGCGTCGTGCGATGCGTGCTGGTGCGAGGTGCGTGGCTTTGCTGTCTACCACGGCGAGAGTCGTAGCGAGATAAACGATTCACCGTTTGCTCATCCTGTTTATCCTGGACGTCGCGAGCATGTTGCTTGGAGATTTCGGCAGCTTTGCATGCTGATATAATCTTCTCTAGTGTCAGTTTCGGCTCTCGGAAAAGTCGCTCCCGCAGCGCATCGTCTCTGATGCCGACGATGATGCGATCGCCGAGTAGGCGCTTCTCTTGTTCTCCAAACTCGCACTTACGTGCTTGTAACTTCAACGCTGTCACAAAGTCGTCGATGGTTTGTCCTGGTTGCTGTACCATCGTGTTGAACACTGCCGTTGCTTGGGTCACGCTTTTGTACGGCGTGTACAAGTCGTCGAACTGCTGAAGGATCGCCGCGACGGAGTCCGATCCGTTTACTTCGGGAAGCGTTTGCTGGATACGACGCGCTGCTGGTCCAAGGACATGAAGAAGAAGTGCTTTTCTGGCTGCGTCGGGCTTTTCTGTGAATTCAATTGCCGTTTCGTAAATGGTGAATGCTGCGCGCCAATCTTCCCACGCGACGGCTGGGTTGTCGCCGGGCTCGAAAGGCGGTGGAGGTTGCAAAAAGGCGCTCGCCATCGTTGTCGGCTTACGTGGCAGAGGTCTGGGCGTCGTCCGTTGTTGCGGGTGCTTCTGACACCATGATATGGCTTTGGGTTGACACTTTATTAAGAGAACAGGAACGACGCCGGGCACATGGCTGTTGTGCGGCGTAGGGTTAGTTGAGTTGCACACGTGGGTGTCAAGGCCGGTTCGTGAAGGAATACAATGTGCCACAAAGGGGGCGCCACCAACTATACAACTTTAAATACATAACACATGTGTGCTCAGATGAACCTCTTTACCGCTTGGTGTTTTAGCTAGAATTTGAGCAAAGAGAGACAGACGTTTTATTTATGCCCCCAAAATGTCTCCTGGTTTTCGTGCACCCCTTTGTTGCATTAGAGTCAAAGCTGTCTAGATTCTCTCTAGGCGGGCTCTAAATACTATTGTAGCGTCTCGTCTCCGTTCAGTCCTCTGTCCCGACTCCTTTTTAAACCCTCGTGCTGAGGCTTACCTCGCGATGGCGTGAACTGGTGCAATCGCGAGGTAATACGTCAACCGGATGAGACAGCAGTATTCGCAGTGCTATGGTGTGATTGCCAAGATGTTATCTAATGTGGCGCAATGGATGTTGCGCGGACTTATGTAAGCGAGCGGCAACATCCGTCGACGACGCAGCACTTGAGCCGGGTAAGGTAATCTGACGCTCTCCGGGGCCGCTCGATCGAGCGGAGAAAAGTTCTCTCGGGAGCCGCTGCGTCGGTGCGTGCGTACGTGACCACAGCAACCACAGTACCAACAGTACTCCTTCCCCAGAGAGTAGGCGAACGTTTAGAGACCACCGTTATCCGAGCCTAGGCCTTCGACTCGCCGCGGGTACGCGAGTGGGGCGTGTAGTAGCATGGTGTAGGAGGAGATGCGATGCCCAGACGCTGTGGCACGTGGCGGCCGGAGCGTGTCTGGATCTCCGCTTGCTGGACGTTCGGGCGATTATGGTTTGGGGTGGACGACGAGAAGAGTTGATGCGAAAGATAAAGATTTCGATGATAGGCGGCGATCACTTAGTTCTTTCCGTGAGCGCCGACCGTGAGTGGCGCCGGTCGGTGCTACAGAACCTTGTGTGGGCCGTCGTGGAAAGTTGAGGGCGTAGCCCGTGCATCACGTGTTGGAGTCTCTGTCGGACGCGCGTGATTTTTCCGTATGAGCCAGGAGCGTCAGAAGGGCCGCAGAGAGTCGCTTGCAGTAGCGTGCCCGTGCCGAGGCCCCGCATTGAGTCGGCCGCGTGGTACTCGCGTAGAGCAGCAGGCGGTGGGACTTGGCGGTGGGTGGCCGGCGGTGAGGCGCTTGCGGTGATTGGACTTTCGGTGAGAAGGCGGCGGGGACGTACTCGTGTTGGGGTGTCTGCGGTGAGCTGAGTGCACTGCAGAGAGTGGCAGGCGGTGAGTTGTGTGGTATTGCCGCGTTGGGTTGCACGCATTGTGTTGCGTTAGGTTGCACACGGTGGTTTGCTGGTTGAGTGGCACGCGGCGAGTTGCGTGGTGTTTCCGCGTTGGGTTGCACGCATTGAGTTGTGTTGGGTTGCATGCGGCGATTTGTTTGATTGGTTGAGTGGCACGCGGTACGTTGCGTGGTGTTACCGCGTTGGGTTGCAAGCAGTGAGTTGTCCGCGTGGACGTGCTCAAGTAGAGCTGTCCGTGGTGAGTTAGACGCTTTGGGTGAATTTTCGCAGTGCATTTAGATAGATAGAGTATTGGAAGGGGTCCTTCAGAATATCTTTACAGGCCTTTAAAAGTCCTTGAAAACTAGTGATGAGCCAAACTTTTGTCAAATCGAAATTTTAGCGCTGAATCTTGGGATTCGGCAAAAATACATTGTCACCAGACTCGACATTGATATTTAGTTTTTACTGGCAAAAAAAGGTTTTGTGTTGTTTCTTTCTTAACTGCGACATAATGCATATTGACATAGTTACAGTAAACTTTCGTTAGTTCGACCTCGGTTAATTCGACTTTTCGTTTAATTCAATCGTGTTCAAAAGTCCCGACGAGTGCCCATACATTTCTATGGGAGGAAAAGTTTGATAGTTCGAACTCGGGAAGACTCCGCATCGGATAATTCGTCCCGAGCGAATGCGCGCGGGCTCACATTGCACGGCACTACGGCAGAAAAACCACCAACGTACAGCGAAACACAGCCTAGAGTGCCTTCATACACACGCGCGCTTTTGCTTGAGTGGTGACATCTCAGTCATTTTTACGCCCAATCGTTTTTTTATGCATTTTGAAGTACGCGCAATCCGGTGTCAATCAGCTCGAGCGCGTAGCTTTGGCTAATGCATAGACGCCATTTTAGCGCCCAGGTCACGCAACGAGTGCGCGAGAGCGTCACGCGCTGAACATTCAGTGCAACAATGGATGTCTTCACCCTGAGACAGACAGACATGTAGGCACCCTAACACAGCCCTTTGCTGCAAAGCCCAACGTGCGCAAATATGCGCCTGCTCTTCTACGCCGCTGAGATGGACCGTAGCGAAGCGAATGACACGAGCAAGTGCCACCAATCTGGCGTGGAGTAGCGCGGAGAACATATCACGTGGTTGGGCGTGCACGAGCCAGTGCGCGCCCTCAAAGCGTTTTTTGTAGCATCAAAGTGCACTCCATCTTGCGCACCGAAAAGCGTAAGTTCTCTTTTCCTTTTTTTTTTTTTTGTTGTTTTTCTTTGTCGCCTACGGTCTGGCCGCTCGGCGCCAAAGTCTGCTCGAAGCTTTCTCAGCGCGCGCTCTCAAAGCGCTTCTCTGTAGTCTGCAGCATCGTGTGCGGTCCATCTTGCGCGTCAGAAAACTCAAATTCTCTTTTCCTTCTTTTTTTTTTTTTTTTTTTTTTTGTCGCCGAGCCGATCTTGGCTCGGCGCCAAAGTCTGCTCGTAAAACTTACTTTTTTCGTTTTTTTTTTATTATTATTTTTTTTTGTAGCGAGGGGACGTAATGTTAGTTACGCTGCTCTCCGAAGCATGCTTTTAGACACGCATTTTAAGCGCAGACGGCATCAGGCCATCCCCGAGTACTTTGGACATTAAAAGGAAGTTTAATTTTAACCGTTTTTCTGTCCTTTTTTTAATTCGATCATTCGGATAATTCGACCAAATTTCAAGGTCCCGTCAAGGTCGAATTAACGTAAGTTTACTGTATTACTAAATAAGATGATATTCTACAAGATAATTGTATCTGTGTCGTTTCTGTTTGTTTGCTGGCGATTTCACAGTGACTTCTTGCAGAAGTGTCGTGACAAGGAGGTTGGGTAGTAGCAAGCGCAGTCACGAATCACTACACGAGAGTTACGGTCTTGAGGCCTCATCAGCGCAAGCCTGCGTGTGTGCATTGTTAAAAAAAGGCAATAACACTGCGTTTTTACTTTTTCTGGGAGTCATCGTTTCGTGCGCAAAAACGAATGCAACGGTTGCTGAGCCTTCACCAGAAGAGATGATATTATTGTAAATATGCATGTTTTCGATTTGAGTCACTTGACGTCGACTTTGCATGAAAGTGTGCGTCCCATATTCGCAACGTCTAATTTTTATCCTTTAAAATGCTGGTTTCCGATGTTAGGACACACACAAACATTCAGGAAGATGGGAAGAGCTACAAATGTCAGATGTGAGTCGTCGAGCACGATAGTTCTGTGTTAAGTTTTATGCGGACACATGAAAACCACGAAATAACGCTAATTAAAAAGCAATATTTTCTTTTGGCACAAACTACTTGCGAGCCGAAAACAGGATTGTTATAATTGCGAGGAGCACTTTAAAGTAATTGTCAGCCAGTGTTTCAACTACCTTGTTGCATCACTGGAAAGGTCAAGTGAAAATCACGTTATCGAGAATGTACCGCATCATTTGTCACTTGGCAGTGGATTGCATAAATTACTGGTTGATCTTCTGTTCTTGAGGTATAAAATATTGAAGAGAACCACACTCCCGAAGGCTCACAAACGTGCAGTTACCGTGCTGCCTACTCCATACCTCGCTGTAATTGCTGGTAGTACTACACTGTATGATGGCGACCGCACGGCGTCCATTTGCAATCCATGGACCCGTCGCATTCTCGCGCGTGCGCAGACATTTGCCGAATCTTTGCTGAACTTTCCTTCAAAAGTGAGGCATGTGCCTCACTCTTGAATTTTTTTCTTTGATGTCTGTGCGAACCTTGCCCACAGTTCTTCGCAACGTCCCCTTGCCTTTGACCGTTATCCCATGCGGACCCGAGAAGTCTCGTGGGAAGCCATTTAATGTGAAAATTTTGAGATTCTAGTTGATCAAGTGTGCGTAGTCCCACGTTCAAATGCCTCATTTTCAGGATTTAATTCAGAACGGGAGTATTAAAACCTAATCGGACACAAAAAAGCATGGACCAAAATATTGTCTAAATACACTAGGAAGCCCAGCACACGCCCGGCTTCCGGGGCAAGCATCAAACTTACGGTGGTTTCACTTGCACCAGGCCCGGAGAGCAGCTATGTGCCATCCAGCCCCCTATTGGCGACGAGATGTTTTGGTTGCTCCACCTCCCGGGCGCCCTCCTGCGACGCAGCTGGTAGGATGCGAGCAGGCGACGCGCCATGTCAAAGCACGGAGTGGCTACGTTCGTATCGATGCCGATGAAAAAAAATGGTTTACAGTCCAACCCACTTAAGATGATAATGAGAAAACCCAGAATTTCAAGCGTCGTAACCAAATATCGTTGTATCTGGACTAGAAACCGATCATTTCCAGTCAAGAAACTCTAGAAACTTATCGTTATAAGCAGTACATCATTATATGTGGTATTGTCATAAGTGGGTTGCATTGTATTTAATAAAGAAACGTGTATGACGTTTTTGTGAGTGATTTTTCTAATGAATAACAGCGCTTCAAAGTTGCTTTTTATATTAGAAAAACTTGAAGGTGTCCAAAAACAAGCCTGGAGAATCGCATTACAGCTGGCACGGCATGAATCGGGGCTATTCACAGCCTCTCAGATCCTTGTTTTTTTTGGGGATGTCTGGAGGCTGCTGTAGAAAAAAAGGTTTTGCATTCGCCAGAGTAAATGACTTGCTGTCTTAGCTGTGCATGCGCGCACAGTTGTGTTGCAAAGCGGCGCACACTTGTTTTAGCTACATTGAGCTTGCAGATACCGACGGTTCTATCCAAGTGTGACTCGACAGTTGCTGCCGAGCAAATGCTTGTCAGCAACTGACGCTTAGCTCCTCAAGCATCGAAAGTTTGTCACATTGCTACTCGAAAGAAAAGCAGAAATTTTCATAAATTCTTAAATTGTCGGGCATGGCCTGGCACATTCAGGCAATCGATTAGTCTGTTCTATCCTATTTTTACTAAGAATTGTTTACAAATTTAATATAGCTCACTGAGGAGCGCATCATACGTTATGCGCATTACGGTCCGCAAAAATTTAACACGACGGTAATAATTTTTGGGACGCTGAAGTGTTGCCGACTTACTAGATTTAAGACTTTGTTCGCGAGGGGGTCTCGCACGTTTCGCATCGACTGGGTGAATAAGCAGGGATTTAGTTGAAACGACTCGGGAAGCTAGCAACCGCTTCTTCCTGCCAGTTATTTTGAGGAAATTTTTGTTTACTGGTTTACAAAATTCTAAAAGCAATCAACTCTGAACTAATAAGAGACCAGCACTCGCAGAACACATTGGAACCCACAGGATACACTGAGTCGCTTTCACTAAATTGTTCACTACACACGTGCGAAATTCCAGAATTTAGCCTTCCTAATTCACAAGAAAAGAAAAACTTGGTTCTAACGTTACAATGTATAGCCAATGCAGAATGCAGGTGTCCCAGTTTACCTTGATGTATTTCGTAGATTAGAGTTTGTTGTCCTTACTGATGAGAATGTGTGTTTTTTTTTTTTGGCAAGCAAAGTATGCACTGAAACTCGAGGTTTCCTTTCTTCTTAATGCCCTAAATTTTGAATATCTCATTAAGAGATGGCCATGGAGACGACGGACACTCCATGACCGAAAACTCGACCAGTCGGAGAAAAAGTGTCGGTTACGGGTTTTCGATCGTTCATCGGTTCTCACTTTCATACCAATATTCGTGGAGGCCAGGGGAGGGGAGGGCATAGAGAGCGAGAGAACCGGTGGCCATCGGTCTCACAAAACAATAGAAGATCAGAGAAAATATCGTAAGGTTGCAGGCAAGATGGTGAATACTAACCATGTTTAAAGGGATACTGAACCATAGAATTTAGTGTCCATAATAAGTGGCGCACGTTCTTTCCACGAGCCAGCAGCCGCCGGTGTGCGCGAGCACACGCAACAAAAATGACGTCAAAGATCTCCATTCGCGGTTAAGATGGCAGTGAAATGCATGGGCTTCGGGCGAAAGGAGAATAAAGACAAGTTTTTCATCTATACAGTGGTGTCTGGTGTAAAAGTTAAGCGATTAATTGGTCTAACAAGCATGTAGCTTTCACTTGTAGAGATGAAAAGCCTGTCTTTATTCTCCTTTGGCCCGAAGTCCATGCATTTCACTGTCCTCAAGCGCGAATGGAGGTCTTTGACGTCATTTTCGTTGCGAGTGCTCGCGCACACCGGCGGCTGCTGGCTCGTGGAAAGAACGTGCGCCACTTATTATGGACACTAAATTCTATGGTTCAGTATCCCTTTAATAGACCCCCTTCGAAATACTGCCCTCTGTTGGCAGCTGTGGAATCCCTGCACAATGGCGGACTAAAGCCGCAACGTCACGGCACACTTTATGCGTTTGGTGGAAGCAGAAGAAAAAACAGACCCACAGAAAAAGGCGATGAGCGCAGTGACGTTGCACTTTCGACGCTGTTTGATTGGCTCGTCTACTCCTAGCACTGACTGCGCTCTGACGTTCGATATCTTATGGAATGACTTGCACGTGTCACGATGTGTGTTGTTCCGCCATTGTGCAGGGGTTCCAACCTTCTAATAATCGGCACGAGAATTTCGAAAGGGGTCTATTAACCTGAGACTGGGGTAGAGACGAAACATCAAAACGTAGAAGAGAGAAAATAGACAGGACGGTGCCTCAAACTGATCAGCTAACTCGTTTATACTTAGTCCACCTCCTTATATAGTCTCAATCCATTTGTGTTGGTGGAGATGACCTTGAGATTGAAACTATATAAGGAGGTGGACTAAATAAACGAGTTAGCTGAGTTTTAGACGTCGTCCTGTCAATTTTCTGTCTCTTCAACGTTTTGATGTTTCATCTCTACCCCAGTCTCAGGTAAATTCAACATGGTTAATAGAGGACCACACCACTTTTACGCGTTCTCTCTTTCTCTCTCTCTCTCTCTGTCAGCACTCCTTAGATCATCTAACCCCCCCCCCCCCCTTTATCTTGACAGTTGACTGCAAAGTGAGGAGTGGACTCGACCACCATGCCCAGACAAGTAAAGCAAAAGCGCTTTTCAGCCGTGCCTCAAAAGCGTGTTAGAACACAGTAGCGCACATCAAAGACAAAAAGAATTTGACTCCCTCGCGCGAGGCTACATCGTCTGTTACGCGAGTCGTGAAGCCGCGAATCGAGGGAATACTGACCCGCATTTGATGTCTGTGCAGATGGCAAGAGACGTTGAAGAAGTTAGAAAGGGTGAAACGGTGCAAAATACAAAAACAAATAAGCACGAAGAGCTTTCTCCTGCGCGGGAGAAGAAGAAAAACACAATGCAAGGCGACAAAGAGCCTACTCGGCGTTGTCTTACTTGATCTTTGTCTTTTGTATATTTGTACATGCCTTGCCCGTTTTTCTAGTGGTTCTAGTAACCGGTCATACAAAAAAATTGTTTTCTTTTCGGCTATTCTCTCCTTTCTGATGTTTTCTATTTTATTGAACTTGCTCCCTTTATGCTGCTGAATGTTCTGCTCGTATTGCTCCAGTTACTATATTATGCTCATATTTTTTAAAAAGTAACGAGTAAGTAAAGTAACCCGTTACCATTATTTTGTGATGAAATTGCATCACAAATTACTTTCCATAAAAAGTAACATGGCAATTACAAAATTACTAAAAAGTAACGGATTACAAGTAATCCGTTACTTTGTGGAAATGCGGTCATTTCCTTTCCTCGAGAGGCCCTAAAGCGGCCGCCGAGCGAGCCGCTGGATTCATTTGTTCAGCCGCACGCATCCGTCGGGGGCGAGGGGGACAGCGCCATCTTAGAAGCTGTACCCTCGTCACCCCCTCCGAAAGGGGACGCGATTGTCCCCAAATCCTGGGACCCCTGTGGTCGAGGGTGCGTAAGGGAGGCGACGACGAGAGGGTGTCGGACGCCAAGAGGGGGACTCTCCGGGTGGCCATCGTAGCGGGTGGTTGTGCGTCGGACCCGTCTCCAGTACGTTGGCGCCCGTCGGCTCTCGGGAGTGCATCGGCCGGTGAGTCAATTCTCGTCACCGGTGCTCAGTGTGTCGCGTTATTATATGCCCTGTATAGTTTCTTGCGGTGATTAAACTGTTTGGTCACCCGGCACACTGTGTGGTACGTTTGTCTCTTCTATTAGAGCGGCGCTGTGCAGCAAACGAACGAACCCGCCGCGGCGGTTGAACGTGAGTACGCTGCGGGGTGGGTGTTGGAACACGGGCTCTCAGTGAGCCCCGGGTCTTATTGTTCCGCGAACGGTGTTTAAACCCCCACATTTTGGCGCCCAACGTGGGGCCCTGCGGTTTACTATTTTATCGCAACTTCCGTTGATTGTTTGACTTGCACAGTTGTTTGTCCTTCCGCGCCATGCCGACGCGCTCCGCCGACTTTACGGCGTGGAACACGTTGGCGGACGTGGCTACGTGGGGGCAGGCAATCGTTGATCGCCCCGTACCACAAAGAAGTCCCTTTGACCGCAGTTGGTCACGCCGCGGCTTCGCCGACACAGCAAAGTGCGGATCTCGTTCGAACCGACTTGATGGCGCAGAGGTTACAGCGCGCGTCTTCCTCTGAGGACGGCCCGCTAATTAGCTTCGCTACGGACGTTGCTCTCTCTGGAGCAGGCTCGGAGTTTACGCCGAGCGTCGCCCCTCGTGGAGCTGACCCTTCGTGCCCGGGCGTCCCGACCGCTTCCGCCAGAGAGGATGGCGATCAGTTGGAACCCCCGCCTCCCGTCGCGCGCTCGGCGGCCGCTGCTCCGGCCGCACAGCAAGCGTTGCTTCAGGATGCCGCTCGCATGATCGAAAGCCTTACTGGCGCAATGCAGTCTATCCTGCAATCCCCTCGAGCGGTGAGACCTCCGGTTAAAATCCCGGTCCCTAAGTACCGTGGATATGGCGACCGGATCAGTGCGACCGACTTCCTCGAGGCTCTGCTCCACTATCAGCAGGCCACAGGGAGAGACGATCAAGAGATCCTTGGACGCATCCTACCCATTGCGCTGACCGACCAGGCGGCCCACTGGTTCCGCCTCGTCGGACAGCACGCGCTCACGCTGGACGAGTTTCGGGCGGCGTTTCGCCAGGAATTTCTCCCTGCCGACTATGAACGCAGGATGAGGCGTGAGCTGGAGCGGCGTACTCAGCACCCCGATGAGTCTTTGCTCGAGTACGTCCGGGTTATGCAGGAGCTCTTTGCTCTGGCCGAGCCCTCCGCTCCGGACGCTGAGAAGGTGGAGCGAGTGATCAGGCAGGCTCATCCTACCTTCGCAGCGTACCTCCGAGGCAGCCGATTCCGCAGTCTGGATGAGCTCGCGCTCGAAGCTAGGCGCATACAGGGTGACATTCTTGCCGCCCGTGCCTATCGGCCCCCGCCGCCACCGTCAGCCTCTCTAGAGCCTCGGTGCGCTTGGAACGGCGGCACTCCGTCGCGCCCGAGTCAGGCTGACGCCGCCACTGTGCTTGCGGATGGACCGGGCGGAGTCACCCGAGACATTTCTCTCCGTGCGCTCGACCCCTATACCTACGGTCAGAGAGAGGCCGCTGCCTCGTCGCAAGGTAACCGGCACCATCGGGACCAGATTTCGGACCCAAGACCAAACGCGCAGAGCCCTCATGGCCAGCAGTTGTCTGCCGGACCCCGGGGAGCCGACGCGCAAAGGAACGCGCGTCGCAACTCGCAATCGGGGACCAGCGTACGATGCTTCCGGTGCAACCAGGTGGGACACTTTTTTAGGGATTGTCCCGAACAGCGAACGTCCTCAAGGCCCGCTCGTACGGTTACGGGAAACGGACCAAGCCGTCGGTGAAAAGGCCGGCGGCTCGACGTGTGACAGAGCACCCAGTGGTCGCTCTAGCGCCGTCGGTATGCCGCGTTGGCTCTTCTTGCGGTGTACCGGCCCCGTACCTGACATTGACGGTCGCCGGTCGACCATTCAAGGCCCTCCTGGACTCCGGAGCCAATGCCTCGTTGTTCGGTGAGGAAGTGTTGGAACACCTGCAGAAGCGGTCTATTCGCTTGAAAGAGTGTGACACTATCTTCCGTCTCGCCGCATGCGGCACCGCGCGGTCTGGCGGTGCAGCGAGATTGGTAGTGCGTTGGGAGAATCGAGTGAGACGCCATCGTTTTATTCATCTTCCCGGCCTGTCCGCGCCACTCATCCTCGGAAGAGACTTTCTCGCCCGGACGGGCATGGTAATCGACGTTAAAAACGGCGGTTATCGGGAGGGTGCCTTTGGACCCCTAAAGCCTTTCGTCGAGCCCCCAACTTTCACACCGGCTCAATTACCTGCGAATCCGGTGGGGCGCGTCGACGGCCGAAGCGGAGCCCCTGTCTCCCCAAAACCGGCTTCCCGACCCGCAGAAGCCGCCTCACTTAGCGCGGCCGTGTCGAGGGAAGCCCCCCATCGACTGTTGTCACCTTCGGGCAGTCTAACGGGACGTGAAAGGGACCGTCTCTCGTCGCTGTTGTACGATTACGACACGCTGTTCACCGATCGACCCGGTTGCACGAATCTGGTGCAGCACCGCGTCGACACAGGAGATGCGCTACCTTGGAAGTGCAATCCGAGACCGGTGAGTATGGCCAAAAGAAAGGCCATTGACGTTGCCCTGGACGAGCTGATTGACTCCGGTGCAGTCCGACGGTCTGAGAGCCCCTGGGGCTTTCCCGTCGTCCTCGTGCCAAAGAAAGACGGTAGCTCACGCCTCTGCGTGGATTATCGCCGGCTTAATCAAGTCACTCGTAAGGACGCCTATCCGTTTCCCAGCATTGACGCGATTATCTCCAACCTTGGAGGGGCCAGGTACTTTACCACGCTCGACGCCAGCAAAGGCTATCTCCAGGTACGAATGGAGCCCAGTGACGCCGAAAAGACTGCTTTCGTGTGTCACCGAGGATTGTTCGAGTTTTCTCGGATGCCGTTCGGTTTGACGGGGGCGCCTATGACGTTCCAACGGCTGATCGACCGCGTCCTGGGAGATGCGAAATGGGCCCATGCCCTCGCCTACTTGGACGACATTGTCGTGTACTCGATAACTTTTGAGGACCACTTGCGTCACTTACAGGACGTTCTCGAGAAACTGAGCGCTGCAGGGATCACTTTGAACCCAAGTAAGGCTCAGATTGCTGAAACCCGTATCTCTTTACTGGGGTTCACTATCGACCGCGGGCGCGTCTCGCCTAACCCGGAAAAGCTCAAGGCAATCCTAGAGTATCCGGCGCCGACGGACGTCAGCGCACTTCGTCGCTTTCTTGGTATGGTGAACTATTATCGCCAGTTTATCGGGGGATGCGCCGCGCTCCAGGCTCCTTTGACTCAATTGTTGAGGAAGTCTGCGAGATGGAGTTGGGGTCCCGAGCAAGAGGCTGCTTTCAGCCGGTTATCTAAAGCGCTCGCGGACACAGCTGACCTCAGGCTACCCGACTTGAACAGGCCGTTCGTAATCCAAACCGACGCGAGCGACCTGGGCTTAGGAGCTGTTTTGCTTCAAGAGCAGGAAGGTGTTCTCCGGCCGGTTTCCTTTGTGAGCCGCTCGTTGAACCCGGCGGAAAAGAACTATTCCACCGCCGAAAAGGAATGCCTGGCGATCATATTCGCTCTGCGGAAGTTCCACATGTACGTGGAAGGGACCACCTTTGAGGTTCAGTCCGATCACCAAGCGTTATCCTGGCTTTCTCGCATCCAAGAGCCGTCTGGTCGGCTAGCGAGATGGGCACTAACCCTGCAACAGTACGACTATGTCGTGCGGTATCGGAAGGGGAGCACGAACGTGGTGGCCGACGCTCTGTCGCGGGCCCCAACTGTGAGTTCGGCTTCCTCCGAGGTGGGTGCCTCGGCTGTGCAGGTTGGAGCCTCTGCTTCAATCGCAGTCGGAAACGAGCCTGACAGAATTTCTTCGGGCGAAAGCGTAAACCTCGTTGATCCTGTCAGCTCCGTGGAAATCGCATTCAGCAGAGAAGAGCTACTCGAAGCTCAGCGGAACGATCCCTTTTGTCGACGCGTGATCGACGGACTCTCGAAAGAGTCGGACGCTGCCGGTCCGGACGGTAATGCAGTCGGGTGCTCGATAGACCGTACAACTATCGGCGCCGCGCCTCCGAATGCTGCTGGTATTGCAGATGAGGCATGGGATTCGTATCTGCTCGAGGCTGACGGGCTCCTGCTGCGGTACATTCCATCTGAGAACGACACCTGTGCGCCGTTCAAGGTGGTGGTGCCTCGCTGTCTGAGAGGCGCTCTAATGCGCTACTTTCACGACTCGCGACTGGCCGGACATGCAAGTGGCTCCAAGACTTACTATAAGTTATGTCACTTCGCTACCTGGCCGGGAATGAAGCGCGACGTACTTCGGTACGCCCGCTCGTGTCACAGTTGCCAAAGCGTGAAGCCGCGAGGTGGCAAACCACCCGGGCTTCTGCAGCCGATCGACAGCCAGCACTCTTGGCAGCTCGCGGCCTGTGACGTCATGGGTCCATACCCACGAAGCCCGAGAGGGCACCAGTACCTACTGGTCATCACGGATCATTTCAGTAAGTGGGTCGAACTATTTCCTCTCCGCAAGCTGTCGGCAAGGGTGATCCTCGAAAAGCTGAGAGAAGTGTTCTCGCGCTTCGGCTATCCGAAGGCGCTTATCAGCGACAACGCGTCATGTTTCTGTGCGAAGGTGTTCAGGGAGACATGTGCTGCTCTCGGAATCAAGCACAGGAAAACGACCACGTACCATCCGCAATCGAATGTGACGGAACGCTGCAACCGGAACATCAAACCGATGCTGGCAGCATTTTGCCAGAGTCACAAAGACTGGGACTCATCGATCCCCGAAATTGGGTTCGCTCTGCGGTCTACTGTGAATCGGTCCACCGGTTTTTCGCCGGCCTATCTCACTTTTGGGAGAGAACTGTTGAACCCCATGGACAATGTTCTACGGAGTAGCGGCGAAGAAAACGCCGAGCCATCAGCCTGTGCTGATTATGCTCGGGGGCTACGCGACAGGATGAAGGAGGCTTTCTCTAAGGCCCGCCGAAATCTTGGAGTAGCACGAGCCAGCCAGAAGGCTCAGTATGACAAGACCCACCGGGACATCCGCTACAAAGTGGGTGATCTGGTTCTCAGGCGTCAACACGTTCTGAGCGACGCCAGCAAAGGCTTTTCTGCTTCGCTGGCACCGAAGTGGTCTGGGCCATACCGAGTACAGGAAACTATTTCTCCGCTCGTGTATAAGCTAGCGGACTTGCAATCAAGACCCGTTGGCGGGCCGGTGAACGTCTGTGACCTCAAATCCTATGTCATGAGGGAAGGCGGCGCGGCTGGGGAGCCGGGCATCTTGAGCCCGCAGGCACCCCGGCTGCCACGCGACGTGGGCGGCAGTTCGCCCGCGCCTCGATACGAGCTGCGGCGCCGGCGACATTAGTGTCGTCAAAGCCACCGCCGACAATGGCAAAAGCCAAGCACGTTTGCTTAGAAGCAAGGCAAGATCGAAAACGGTTTTTTTTCAAACTTGTCTTTCCACACAGCGCGCGGCCACCTGGGAGTCGACCTTTTCTTTTCGACCCCGCGCATCTCCCTCTCACCGGGAGGGGCGAGCTTGGTCCGATGTTTCCCCATTTGGTGCACTTGTGCGCCTCCGGGGAAGCAGGTCAACGAACCCGTTCTCAGGGACCTCGCCGCGCGCGGCCGCCGAATGGCCTCTATGGTCTATCGGGTGCCAACGGTCTGGAGAGGGCGCGCTTGGTTCAATGCCTCCCCAATTTGGTGCGCCTATGCGCCGCCGACGAAGCGGGTCGACGAACCCCTTCCTAAGTACCTTGGTGCGTGCGGCCGGCGAAGGGACTCTGTGGTCTATTCGGCGCCTATGAGTCTCCAATTGGCAGCTTATGCGTGCCATTAGGCTCGCTCATCCCCAAAGTCGTTTGGGGGTTGTTGTTGTCGGAGAAGCGGCAGCCGGAGAGAGCCCTTTGCGTTCCTCCGTGCCGGGCCTCCGGGCACGGATGCGGGTGGGCCAGCCGGCGCTTGGAAGACCTACTCGGGCGGCGCGTCCCTGCATCAGCAACTTTCGGCTGCCACCCTGCCTCCGGCCTGGGGACCTCTTGGACCGTCCTCCTCCCCGTCGACCACCCAAAGAGTGGGATCTTGCCTATAACTTCGCCGCCTGGGAGGAGCCGACTTGCATTCCCCGGCTTTTTCTTCGAGAGGTCGAGACCGTCACCATGAGCCCTCAGCGGAATCATCGCCAGCGCCGATCCGGCCGACGTCCTGCCCCGGCGCCTCGCGGACCTGAGGCGCCCTCCCGGAAACCAGCCGCCGGCGCGGGAGCGAGGGACCGTCAACCTGGTCCTACCGGCGGCCGCGGGTCTTCGCGGCGAAAAGAGTCAAGGGCCCGGGGTGCGTCGTCCAGAACGGTCGCCACGTGGACGTCGCAGGTGGGCTCGGAGGCACCGCGGGTTTTCGTCAGCTGGGCCCGATGGAAGCTGCAGCGGAGACCCGAGCGGGGCCAGTCATCGGAGCATATTCCATCTCTGTTCCGCGGCCAGACCACCGAGGACGCGGACAGAATGGCCGCCGGCGCATGCCTGACCCCGGCGGACGGGGCAACCTACTGCTCCGACTGCGGCGGCCTCGTGATCACCTCTACGACGGAGGCCCAGCACCGAGCTTCCCTCCTCCACCGGGACCGAGTCGGCGACGACGGCGGCGGCGGCCACGTTGGGGACGTCGCCTTCCTCGAGCGACCTGAGGCCGTGGCCTGGGTGCTGGAGAGCTTCCAGCGCGATCCAGCATTCCGGGACGCGGTGCTGGCCGGCGTTCTGGCGGACCCCGACCGTCCAGACGGAGGGGCGGCGATTCCGGCGTCATGTCCGGGGGCTCCAGCGGACCTCCCGGGGGCGGCGGCAGCAGCGGCAGCGGCACCGGCAGCGCAGTCGCCTGCGCCGGCGGACGAGCCCGGGCCAGTGGTGGGACCTTCGAACCCGGGGGCCCCATCGTTCACCTTCGACGTCGCGATGCTGCTGTGATGCTGCTGTGAGTGCCTGTGCACCTCGGTAGCACTGTTTTTTTTTATTTTTGTCATTTTTGGGGGAAGAGAGCCAGAGCCAGGTCTACTTTTTTTGACCGACCGCGCATTTTAAGGGGGGGAGGATGTGGAAATGCGGTCATTTCCTTTCCTCGAGAGGCCCTAAAGCGGCCGCGGAGCGAGCCGAGGGGGACAGCGCCATCTTAGAAGCTGTACCCTCGTCACCCCCTCCGAAAGGGGACGCGATTGTCCCCAAATCCTGGGACCCCTGTGGTCGAGGGTGCGCTAGGGAGGCGACGACGAGAGGGTGTCGGACGCCGAGAGGGGGACTCTCCGGGTGGCCATCGTAGCGGGTGGTTGTGCGTCGGACCCGTCTCCAGTACGTTGGCGCCCGTCGGCTCTCGGGAGTGCATCGGCCGGTGAGTCAATTCTCGTCACCGGTGCTCAGTGTGTCGCGTTATTATATGCCCTGTATAGTTTCTTGCGGTGATTAAACTGTTTGGTCACCCGGCACACTGTGTGGTACGTTTGTCTCTTCTATTAGAGCGGCGCTGTGCAGCAAACGAACGAACCCGCCGCGGCGGTTGAACGTGAGTACGCTGCGGGGTGGGTGTTGGAACACGGGCTCTCAGTGAGCCCCGGGTTTTATTGTTCCGCGAACGGTGTTTAAACCCTCCCACAAAGTCAAGAAGGCAGTGGCAAATACCCCTCAAATTGAATCTTTTGTTCCTCCTCCACCAATCCCGTCCCGTTGTTTCCGTGAAGTCACGATCTGGGCGAACCCATCTTGTTCTTGCAAACGAATATTTTCAACATTGCCGCCGGGCTGATTTTCTAAGACTCCAGCATCTTGCAGCAATTAGTGTGCTCTTTACCTCGGTTTTTCACTAACCCAAGCGTATGTCGCTAAATCGTAACCGCGTCCACTTTTATTCGCAATAGGTTCTGCGCGACAGCTTTGAAAACCCATCGATAGCATTGCCATCGAAACGTGTGATGCGGAAGTAAGGCCTAGCATCGTACATACGTCGGACGCCGCCTGCTTCGTCTGCCTCAGATGCCGCCTCAACATCGTGACGGCATCGCCTTTTCTTCGCTGTGGATTCTGTAGAGCGACGTTAAAATGCAGTGGTCACCGAACTCTGCTTTTTAAGTGTAGTCGGCTGTGCGGGATGAGCATAAATGAACCGCGAACACAGTGAGCGCCTTCACCCGATTTCGACCATATCTTTACTGGCGTTAATAAATGGTATGTCCACTGAAATGACGTCTCCGAAGCAGTATGTATTCGTCTGTGAAACCTGGCGTCCTTGTCAAATTCCCGCGTCGCAATTAGCTGCACGTGGATCTATGACTGCGATAACACCCTCGGATGCACCCCCTTTCGCAATAATGAGCTGTTACATACATGTGGCACACATATAATAAAGCCAGTGATGCGTATCTTACAAACATTTAATAGATATTGTTTTGGACGCAAAGAAGCTGATATTTTCTTTTGGAAAAAATTCAGAGAACCTGAGGGAAGCAGATTTGGTTCTTTCAAATGCTTCCGAACATTTTGCTAGCTCTCAGAGGCACTGTCAGTTGTGTGTTCATGAAAAAGAAGTTGGGGCGCAAACGAGCTGTTGAAGGTTTAACATAATTTTAGACAAGCCCTTGAAACTGAGAAAAAGACGAAGCACGACACAACAGACACAGACTTTGTGTGTTATGTTGTCCCTCGTCTTTTCCCTATTCTAGGGGGAAAGATGCTTTATGCTTCGAACTTCTTGTGACGCGTGTACCCCCCCTCAAGTCGCGGCGTAAGTAGTATCGGCAAACACGCACAAACTTTTCCAATTTACTTTAGAAGGAAACGTTTTTCCACAGTGTTCAGTTACGGCAATTATTTAATAATTTGTAACAGCTGAAAATTATGGCAATGTCAATTTATTGAAAGGGCAGCTTCCCTTCCATTCATAAATTCTGGCTTTCTTATATGCGAAATATTTATTTAAATCGAAAATTCAAAAACATACTGAATGCCCAGATGTTCTTATCCTGGTCCGAATGCAAGCGATATAATTGTTTGTCTTTATAACAACAAAATTGCAATGTTTGGATCAAGCAAATGTTAAAACCGCCTAGTTACCTTTTCTGACGTACGTTTATCTCTGCATTATACCAGGCCATAGCCGCGTACGAGCTAGACCAGGCCGTAGACGCGTACGGTTAACATGGGGCTCCCTAAGCCGAGGGGTATGGCGAGTCCACACCGAAAGTGGGAAGCGACCACCTACCTATCTGATCTCGTTGCAAGCCTTACGATTTCAGCCTTCAAAGGGCTTAGCATGATTTGTCATATGGGATAGTTTCTGAGCAGCCCATTAGACGGATCCTACGATTCCGCTCTAACAGTACATCCACAGGCCTTCAGGGAGGTAAGCCACTTGATCCTGATGTAAGAAGGAACCCCAAGTCGTAACCTGCACCCCTTTAACCTCTAGGCCAGCTGACGGGGGCACTACGGCAGCACCAACGGAAAAGAAGATTACGCCTTTTACTGACCACAGCATCACAAAACCGAGAAACACCTCCATTCATTCTAAATCAGTTTCAGAAATCATCCAAGCACTCAAAAACGGACTTTTATTACTTCCCAACATTGTACTCGGCAATAAGTCTGGCTGCAATTTGTGCATTGTGGTTGTTATTGGCTTTAGAAAGGTTCGATTTAATCATCTACATTGCGCTAGACCGGGGGGCTCAAAACTGAGGTCTCTATGAAAGATTGCTTCACTTTATCACAGCGTTCCTGCAAGACTGACGATATCAAGCTTGAGTCGAACTGAACTAGGCCCAGTTACCGGCAATGGCATTCCCCAGATCTCAGTCCTCTGATCCACCCTGCATCAATGCTGTAGCAGAGTTTCCCGCACGTCAAGCAATCGGTGCTGTTTTTACGATGTATTTCAAGGGAGTACAATGTCACCTATGAAATTTAGGAAATCTATGTCACAAGCCTTCAGACCGCACCTCGGCGCACAGGGCAGCCTGCTCCTCATCTACCGCGATGTGTTAGCCAACTCGCCAAAGTGCGACCCAAGAGTGATAGTGACCGTCGACTTCAAGGGAACTTTCGACGTTCCTATTTTGCTTCGAAACAGAGCCCTAGCACTAGGAGTTTGCTCTCCACTGTGCTAACACAACTCATTGTTATTCCCAGGGAGGCCCTAGTCGTGTGAATAGCCACAGGCGTCCTATTTATGCTTCGAAATGAATTACTGGCAGTGAGAGCTTGCTTTTCACAGTGTTGAGACAGGTTATTGTGATTCTCAGCCATAGACATTCCGTTTATGCTTCGAAACAGATCACTGGCAGTGAGGGCTCGCTGCCCATAGTGGTGACGCACGTTACTGAGATTTTCAGAGTTACCTCAAGGCCTGTTTAAACAGGACACTCCACAAATTGTGAGGTGACACAAGTACGTCAAAAGTCGTGGAAGTTGAAGCGTCCGGCAATCCGGCAGTCCGATGTCTGTTTGAACAGAATCAAGCAAACATCACGACTTCCCTCCTCTCTTTTCGGTGGCCTTGGTGCTCATAAGACTTGATGTCACATGCCACCTGTCAATGCTGTTTGTGTGTCTCTTCTGCCGAGATTTTGTATCCTTGTTTGTGTTTCAAAATTTACTCGATCTTACTCCAGTGTAAGGGTTTTGAACCTTGGCGTTCGAACACCTACCCGCGACCAGCATCGGTGTATATGTGTTATCACGTGGCACAACAGGCCGGAGAGTAGTGCAGATATATTTGGGTAAGCTTTAGAATACAGCCCTTCTCTTTGCCGTTTTCGGGGCATGAAGAGCAGTGTAGGCCTTGAGCAATTGACCGACAGCAACGAGTGGCTGTCCGGACCCACGTGATCAGCATGTTCTAGGCCCCCGTGGAGGACGCGGGCTAGACTTGACATAATAAACTTTCCCCCCGGCAAAAAAAAAAAAGAAACAAAAAAAATATCTGGTGGCAGCGGAGCGTTGTTTGTCTTACGTCAGAGTCGTATCGCCTCATGATTTATGTAAGTACCCTGTTCGGACATGTCTTCAGTCATGAGAATGCCCACAGACGTCTTGTTTATGCTTCGAAACAGATCGCTGGCAGTGAGAGGTAGCTGCTCAAAGTGCTAAGACATGTTATTCGAATTTTCAAAGTGGCCTCAGACGTGTGAACAGTCAAAAACGTCCCATTTATGCTTCAGAACAAATCACAGGCAGTGAGAGTTCGCTGCCCTCAGTGCTGACACACATTATTGGGATTCTCAGCGTGGTCTCGGCCGTGTGAATGGCCACACATATCCAGTTCATGCTACGAAACGGAGCACTGACACTGGCATTTTGCTATCCACTGTGCAAAGACGCGCTATTGTTATTTCTACAGTGGCCTGTCGTGTATGTGGCCCCAGGCGTCCCGTTGATGCTTCAAAACAGATCACTGGAACTAAGATTTTGCTGTCCACTGTGCATCAACACGTTACTGCTATTCCCAGAGTTGCCTCAACCGTGTGAATTGTAACAGAAGTCCTGTTTAGGCTTCGAAACAGATCACTGGAAGTAAGAACTTGCGGCCCACAGTGCTGACACACGTTAATATGAATCTCAGAGAACCCACACTCGTGTGAATGGCCACAGACGTCTCGTCTAGGTTTCGTAACAGATCACTCGCAGTGAGAGCTCGCTGGCCACAGTACTGACAAACCTTCCCAAGCTGCACAAAGTTGGCCAGTCATCGGCCAATAACTGGCAATGGTCCTTGGCCAAGTGGCCAGACAGTGGCCAGAGACTGGCCGGTGACTGGCCTTTATCTGACCATTGGCAATGGCCACTGGCCATCAGCCATCGGCCAAGCATTGGCCAATGTAAAGACCACTGTCCGGCCACTGGCCAAAAGTCCATCGTCAGACATTGGCGTCTGCTTGGCCAAATCCATGCTGCTTGGGTTATTGGTTTTGTCAGAGTGGCCTCAGTCCTGTGAATGACCACATGCGTCCCTTTAGACTTCAAACAGAGCACTGGTACTGGCATTTCTCACCGCTGTGCTAGAATAGGCATTGTTATTCCTAGAGTTGCCTCCGTCTTGTCACTGGCCACAGGCGTCCCAATTATGATCTGAAGCGGAAAACTGGCAGTGATCTGTTGTACCGTTTTTCTTAGACACAAAAAAAGCTTATTTGCGATCGAAATTTGATTTGTTGCGTCGCGAATATGTTTTAGACAGGGGGAGGCAATATGGCATCTGATGTCTGCCGTAGATGAGCTGCAACCTTTTTTTTCTGTTCTTGGCGAAGTTGAACTTTATAGTGCTGATTCAGGATGCAGTGCAATGTATAGACCACTGAATGACATAGAGCACAAACAATACCTATTCATGATGAAGGTGTAGTAAAAAATTGTCTTCAGGGTATGGTAATGAGAAAAACGGTAAAGCTTCGTGTTCTGTTATGCACCAGAAGACCTGCAGCCCCATAAGACCGTTTACCTATAAGGGCAACATGAAGCACCGAAGACCACCAACTCTACTGTGACCACCAATCTAACGACGACACCTGAAGGCGAAACTGACACAGATTACTAGAAAATCTTCGCAGCAAGACGTTAGACAAATGACCAACC